>WYDF02306531.1:0-15244 GCA_009867245.2 Adranes taylori | reverse complement strand
TGTGGACTCTGTGGGGAGAAAAAAGGTATTGCTACAACTTTGCACTCTACTGTGGGAAAGAAGAATCATCTAAATTACCTCTCGGCACCAGAGTTGTACTGAAGATGCTGTCAATTGTTCAAGACCCAAGAAGTCATAACGTATATTTCGACAATTTCTTCACGAGCCATGTTCTTTTAGTGAAGTTTCATGAGCAAGGATTTCGAACCACGGGAACAATAAGAGATCTAAGAACAGGGAAGTGTCAATTGACGCGAACTAAAGTACTAGGCAAGCAAGCGAGAGGTTCTTTCGACTGGAAATTCGATTCAAGAAACCAGGTCACCGTTGTAAAATGGAAAGAAAGCAAGTGTGTGTCTGTTGGTATTCACTTTGATAGCAAAGAAAAGAGTTAAGGTTGCTGTATGCCAATCAAAAGTCATCAACAATTATAACACGTATATGGGTGATGTAGATGCCCATGACTGGATTCTGGAAAAACATTCCATTCCAGTTCGCGAAAAAAACTGGTATTGGTGTGTATTCACACGAGTCAGTGTCCTCAAATGAGGACAAGCCATACCTTTGGTTCCATTAAAAAAAACTTATTCCCTTCGCCAAACTTTAGAAGATAAATTTATGATATGTGAGAACTAAAAAAAAAATTTAGGCGTGAACGGATTAAATCATCCAGAACTTGAATAATATCTGTACGAATTTCTCAAATCCAAAGTAATATGCTACAGAATCACAAACTCTCAATGAAAAATATTCGTCTTGATTTGTTTATATATAAAACAAAATTGTTATAGTAAGATCAAGGTATTTTCTGCCAATAACAAATTATTGCATCAGATTTAATTCTTCAACGCCGATCTCCGTATACGATACGGACCTACAAATTATCATATGCCGCAGACCTCCATACGTTGTACCGACCTGTACGACGCGTCATTTAACCTGCTCTCAAGACCAGAGTTTTGAAAATATCTGAACTTTTTTAAATAGATGTGTTAATTTATTCGAAAGACTGCTTAAAATCGTTTAAGAAATTCAAATTGACTTAAAAAAACACG
The DNA here is from genome assembly GCA_009867245.2 of Adranes taylori. Lineage (NCBI taxonomy): Eukaryota > Metazoa > Arthropoda > Insecta > Coleoptera > Staphylinidae > Adranes > Adranes taylori. The sequence continues at coordinate 14,189 of WYDF02306531.1, read as the reverse complement.
AGGTAAGGGTAGATGCATTTCTGGTATACGGTGGAAGCCTTCGTCAGTACCCCCTGCTTTGTACATAGATCATTGCACTGCCATATGAGACCAGCACTTACTACGTGCACACCCGTCTTATTCAGATCAATTTGAAAATGATTTATTTGATTTTATTATAAGAAATGATTTTATTACACGAAAATCAAATAAATCATTTTCAAATTTATTTACACAAGACGGGTGGTGGACGTAGTAAGTGCTGGTGTCAAAAGCTAGTGCAATTATCTATGATTTTCTTATACCAAAATGAAATAAATCAAAGCAGGGGGTACTGGCGAAGGCTTCCACCGAATACCAGAAATGCATCTACCCTTACCTCGTGTTTTTTAAGTCAATTTAAATCTCTTAAACGTCTTTGAGCAGTTTTCGAATAAATTAACACACCTATTTAAATAAGTAATTAATGCTACCTAAAATCAATACAAAATCTTCTTCATCTCGTGAATTATTTTAACTTACCATTATAGACAGAAGTCGTAACTATTAGAATATATAAAAATATATGTATCTGCCGATTATTAGATTATATATTTTTTTCAGCCTATGAAAATTAAATATTGACCTCTACAGGCATTGCGCAAAATTGAGATTACATTGCGTAATATTTAATCAGTATTGTGTATACCAAAACATAACCTCAAGCAGTACAATTGGAGCGCAGCATTGATGACGTGGATCACACAAAACGCAGGGATTTGATAACGTCATCACTTGAGGCGGGGCCGGGGCCACGCATGCGGAAGCGTAGTCTGGCTGAGTAAAAAAGGTCATTGAACCGGGCAAAACCTGACAAAATATACTTTTGCGAAAGCAGAGTCAACGAAATGTTAGATTCTGATAGTCAGGAAAAACACAGGGCTGATCAAAGTATATCTGTACCTGAGAGTTAAGTATGGCAAGTTCATTTTTTGAAAGAGTGTTTTTTGGATAGAATTAATTGTCTGTGATGATGATTAGAGTCAGTCAGAGCCAGTCGTCCATTTATAACGACTGGTAATGTAGGATATATAATACTGTTGTATGTCCAATGGTCCGTTCCGGGAAAAATAATTCAAGTCCCTATACCATAGTCTACCTCTAAATCTTTAACTGTCTCCCTGTTGTAAGTTCCACTTTACCTCATCACTGTCAACACTTTTTTGACGGTTATGTCACCTATAGTGGAGAAAAGATGTTATATTTGTTTGTTGAAAAGCTGTATAATATTTTGGTAATTCATATTCTTGTTAATGATCAACATACAATAATTATTATTAATAAACATTATTTGGTGATTATTAATTTTTATTAATAGAAATAACTATTATAAAGGACAGAACGAACGTCGAGAGGACAAAAAATTCTTTTAATGTACATAGGAAGTACTAAAGAAGACAGGAACATCAACAAGACAACAAGTAAGTTCAAAACAGTTCATTTTAACACAATTTTGTTTGTTTATCAAGACAACATATATTTCACGTTACATAGTAAAATAGTCTGTTTTATTTATTTATTTTTTAGTATACAGAAAGAAGTCTTAATCATAGTGTGCAAGTTGATTCCGTTGATGGAAACAAACAAAACTTTGATATTGAGTAGTTTATACAAGCACCAGTTGTTCTCAAAAAACTTAAGATAAGTATGATTCTATTAAGTTTTAGAATACTAAGTTTGATAATGGAAACAAGCAAATTACTTATAACTGTGGTGAATAAATTACAGCAGTAAATAATAATTCTGACAATAATACCAACTTTGATTCTGATGAAGGAAAGGTACATAATTAACAGAATAATTCTATTGTACCAATTTATGGACTTGTGCTAGTCCAAAAAAAATATGAAGTCCCCAGAAAACTTCTTACACGCCAATGTGCCTGATTGACGGCCTAGGCAAAATCCTAGAGGGCATCATAGTTTCAAGACTCCATTTGCATATTGATAAGAGCGGGGTACCGCCGCGGAGCCAATACGGGTTCCGACGAGGACAAAACACAGTAGATGCGATCAGGGCCGTTATGGAATTGGCTGCTACAGCTAACTCTGAACACTAACGGCAGCGCTAACATTGCCTAATGGTAGCACTGGATATAGCTAACACCTTCAACTCACTGCCATGGCAAGCTATTATGGAGGTATTAGTGGTACGACGCGTACCCAGCCTACTTGCTATGGGTAACATGAGATTATCTACAGAACCACCATATTATAGTAAAAGATACTAACAGGGTGAAATTTAATATGACAGCCGGGATTCCCCTGGGATCTATACTGGGACCACTGCTGTGGAACATTGTCTATGATGACGTATTAAAACTAAACTTGCTGAACAATCCAAGCGTTTGCCCCGTTTGGTGCCTGGTCGTAGTTATAACGAACCGAAACGCCGATCAACTCCGCGCAGATTGGCTTTCTACGCGATTGCTAAAATATCGAAATAGCTTTCAATTAAAGGGTTGTGCCTTGCCGCAAATAAAACAGAAACAGCTTGGTTATCAATAAGAAGGAGCGAAAGTGATAGACTTATCGAAATTGAGGTCAACGGGCTTATAAAGTACAGATTAGACGAGAAATAAAATATCTAGGTATCTTACTTGAAGCTAATTTCAAATGCACCTGACAAGTAGTGCCAGCGACCAAGAAAGCGAAGTCAGTGGAACCCGCAATCAGCAGACTTATGCCGTATATTGGAGGACCGGGCGAAGAAGCAGGAAGGGTCTTATCCTCAGTGGTTTACTCAACTTCGTTGAACGCAGCCCCCGCGTGGGTGGCATGCTTGAAAGCCCAAAGAAGCAAAGACCTACTAAGAAAGGTACCTAGTAGGTCTTCAGTAATCTGAAACATTTAATACTTTTATAAAGTAACGAAATATCACAACGTGTAGAATAATAAAAATGAATGGTATTTACAGTCCACAGCTTTATTAAATCGATTGAATTCTACACACTGGAAGTCCTACATTTTGTTTGATCTTGCATAACACAAAAGTTGAATGTTTTAATTCTGACTGTCACCTTATAACTCGTCTATTAAATTCGCAGCATAATAGTTGTTTAGGGTAAAATAATCAAAATTAGTCTCACCTATAGATCTGCTACCCTACAAATCGCCTACCTATGAATCCCTCGGTTCCAATATTTGTCTACGGCGCGGACAGCTTACATGTCCGCTTTAAATCGGCCTACGGCCGCTCTTGACTTACTTTTTCTCAGAATTGGCCTACGGCGCGGACAGTTCCCCTGTCCGGTTTGCCATGGTCTACAACCCCTATTGATGCTCTTTCGACTTATTTCTAAAAGATGAATCTGGCGTGGTTCGCACGCCAGACTGCCTTGGCCTTCTGAATTCGTCTATGCATGAATTAGCTTACCAATTAATTTCCTGGTCCCTTTTTTGACTTACTTTTTCCCTACTGCCGTTATAGTCGCTGGCACCAATTTATTAGGACTTGCAACTCAAAAAATCCCTTTGTTGTATAATATGCAACTACCAAACATTTATAATTTAAAAACATTAATGAGTAAAAAGTCACCTCTTAGGAAAGATCAGTAGATCCATGTATCAGATATGGCTCTGTTGGAAGTGCGGGCCGAAAATTTGGGGGTCTTACACTTAAGAAGCCCCAAAGATGACTTCGAAAAAGTAGATTTTAAAAGGAGAAAAAGAGAATGGGCTTCAAATAATGTTCAAATGAGCACGGTTACTAAGCCAATAGATTCTTTGAAATACAAAGATCTCTAGAAGGCTCTCACAGGTGCCTTCTTGTTTTCATGATTATTATACGAGGATTGCTGCTTTAATTTCGGGATATGGCAACACTGTAGTTATCCTAATGTTTGAAGCATAATCATTTCTAAAATTTGACATTATTCGTGATAAACTATATAAGTGACAGAAGTTTAATATAGTGAGCAGTTCAAGTACAATTTAACTTTAAATTAACGATAATCAGAAAGTAAATATGAATTTAAATCGTAAGCATTTGCGAGCTACGCTTCTGTTTTATTTTCGTTTGCAGAAAAGTTAGTGTTTGGATGATCTAAGAATTGCTTTTGATGACGAGGCACCATCAAGAACAACTGTGTTTCGGTGGTATAAAGAATTTAAATTTGGTCGGAGCAGTGTTAGTGATGAATTTCGTGAAGGTCGACCAACAACCTCAAAAACGGCAGAAAACATTGATGCTGTAAAAGAAATGATAATGATAAATCGTCATGTAAATATACTAACAAAATTCAGTCTTGTTAGGCATTGACATGAAATAGAGTAATCAAATCTTGCATGATCACATAGGTGCAAGAAAAATGTGTTATCGGTGAATACTGCATAATCTAACTTTAGGTCAAAAACAGGCTAGAGTTAAAAGGTGGAAAGAAATATTGAAACGATTCAATTGAGGTACGTCAAATTTGGTCTACGACATCGTTAGTGGTGATGAAAATTGCATATATTCTTATGAACCTGAAACAAAACTGTTCGGGTGTTCAAAGATGAAGCGAATCCAACAAAAGTTACTCGAAGTCGGCGCGCTTCGAAGAAAATGATTGCTTATTTTAAATCAAAAACTGAACATGTCGTTACTATTCCTTTATAAAATCGCAGAACAGTAAATGCTGAGAACAGTAAATCGTAGAAACAGTAAATGCAGAACAGTAAATGCAGTAAATGGGCAGAACGTTAAACAGTAAATGCAGAACACAACTATTTACTTATCAGAACTTTTCTCTGAAATGAGAAAAACTAATAAAAGACGTCGCATCATTCTGCACCAGGACAATATACGCTCCCACACAGCACAACGCACAATTGATTATTTAAACACACAAAAGGTGTAATTACTTACCCAAGCTCCATACAGCCCTGATTTAAGTCCAAATGACTTTTATACATTTCCAAAAATCAACTGCGTGGTCCACGTTTTTCAAGTCCAGAAGAGGCAGTTGAAGCGGTTAAAATGCCGTGATAAGCGTGATCTTCGGAGTGGAGTAAATTTTGACAACTGGTTTATTCGCATGAAAAGTTACGTGGATTGTCAGGGGGGGGGGGGGGATATTTAATAAAGCAATAAAGCCATAATTGCATTTAATAAAGCAATAAAGCCATTTCCTGAAATTAAAGCAGCAACCCTCGTAAAAACTTGAAAAACCATAGTGGCACGCCAGACTATGCTAATGATGACAAATAATAACGAATACTTATATTTTTTATTCACTTGGATTGTAATGTATTCTATTTTTGTTATATTCAATTTGTATTGTATTTATAATAAATCTTACTATTAAAAATGAAACACAAATAATTAATAAAAATAGGGTTTTTCTATCTTTGCAATCTTTTTTTTATCTTATAGTTATAAAAATGTTCTATAATAATATTTTTTTGACAATAAACTAACAAATCTCTATATCTAGGCACCCTGTTATTGGATTTTCAACAACCAAGACCAAATAGTATAAAAAAGTATTATACAATAACTCAGGGGAGAAAAGAGTGCTAAGTCCATCGCTCGTTCTCTCAAGTCCATCAGCTGTGTCAGAGATGAAATAGAAGTAAAAATAAATGTACATAATTCCACAACAAAATGTTGAGGATCGAAGGAAATCTTGGTGTCCTGAAATATTTCACAATTGTGACATCATACTTTACCCCTCAGGTACAGATATATAATGTGTTTTAACAACTGTAGTTGAAAAAATGTTTTAAAAAGTAAAACTTCATAATAATTACGACTTATCTTTACCCAAAAAGTTTCATTAAAATTCGATAACATTTAGCAGAGTTGTGGCAATTTATAAATCTTATGGAACATATTGTGAAATATGGAACATGACTAACATAACTTTAGTAAATCTCCAAATTAACCTAATGTCTTTTCCCAACATTATTTTATGTAATAATATAAGGAGTAAAAAATTCCTCCATAAAACAAAAATTTATATTTGACTCGAGTGATTAAATTAATTTAATTTCACTTACCGGTATTTCGATAATCATTTTCTTGTTTGATCCCCATAAAATTGTTCTCCCTTGACGTTCCCGCCATAGGTTCTTCATCATCACGTATCCTATCATCGTCATCTCGATGGCCGTTACTCGAATCCGAATGGTTATTCTCCTGAAATCCATCCATGCTCATTTTCACTTCCAACATTTCCGGACTGCCATGGATTAAACTATCACTACGATCGAAATCATCATTGCCCGGCGTTCCATTTGAACTTCCTAAAATTTGGTAAAGAAAATTATTAATAGATTTAAAATTAAAATGGGGTCGCAGCCGCATACTGAGAAGGAAATCTGTACACAACCGCTGGTGGTTGTTTCAATGCCGTAGACTAGAAAGCCACTAGCGGTTGTTTTGCAAAGTGCACTAAACAACCACCACCAATTCTGCGTAAACATAATCTCAAATGAGCTATTTGACTGATTGTCTTTAGAATTATTACAATGAATTTTCGCCATTGTAAAAATAGTGTACATTTTACATATAGCGAGATTTTTTTAAATGTTTATTTGATTAAGTGAAAAATACAAGGTAACAATCAGTCGTAATTTGCTACAAACCTAAAATAAACAAGTAGAAAAACTTACTATACACAAAAAAAATAACGTAAAATTGCTGAAGCGTCCACATTACGCTCTGAGAAAATTGTAATGTTTTTACATGGTGCATATAGTTTTTAATATGCAGAGAAGAACTATTATAAAATAAAAGAAATTATCATATGTTTCGAAACATAAGATCATTTCTTTTCTTTCTCGTTCAGTACAGGAGTAGAGCCAATTAGCAGCAACCTCAACGAACCAGACCAGTCGCGGCAACCTAATTTCAGAACTGGGTCTACCTTTGTGAAAAGGGATGTTACAATATCTTTGCGCAGGTTTGTTAGGTTAGGATTAGATTAGGTTATCTTTACGCAGGTTAGATACATGGTATGTACTTTAAGTGAGTGGTCACTACATAAGCTATGAGGTTGCTTATTATAAAACCCTCCAGAAGAAATTGAATCTACAAGTCGTCATGGGAGACCTATTTCAGGCTCAAAGACAATGTGCCATAGCACGTGCGTGTCTCGTCACTTAAAAATGTCTAGAGGCGCGGCGGTGCAATTCCACCTGCGCTGTAGAGGAGTAAATAAACAACAAGAGTAACGACTAAATGTGGGAAAAGTGAAAAACATGCTCCGGAATCTATGTACAGCTGTCTAGAAATACTAAAAAATAAATTGCTAGTTAGAAATTAAGTCCCTAGCTATTCCCAAAATAGGCTATGGATGACATAGACTGAGTTGGCCTCTAGTTGAGAGTATGCTAGAGTGGATTTTTGAAAATACGGACTTAAACATCTTCCCCTACAAACTTGATGAAAGCAGAGAATATTTACCATCAAAAGGGCTACGGGGAAATAATTTATTTAACGAGTCGTCACAAGGTGACCAAAAAACGCTTGGAAAGCTTTACAAATACAAATACGCCAGGAAGGGAATTCTTACCGCGAAAAAGTTGAAAAGTTAAAAAGTGGTAAAAACGCACTTAGTAAAGCTCGAAAATAGACAACTTTCTAAGACAATAAAGAACAGCTTGGAAAATGCTATGGTAGCAGTATACAACAAAACAGAAAATGCATGAACGCTTCACGTACAAGGCCTAGATACGAAGACGACCATAGAGGAGATGGAGGAAGTCATAAGGAGACACATTGGTTGAGAAAAAGATGATAAATTTTAATTGGGAGCACTTAGGCCGAGGCACAGCGATTGCCAAAAAGCAACAATTAAAGCTGAGTCAGTTATAGCTCCAAAGCTGCTTGACAGTCCAAAACTAAGAATAGGCTTTAATATATGCACCGTCACTGAACGTATCGATGTTAATGCATGCCGAAAGGGCTGCGAGTATGGCTATATAATGGCCGATTGAGCCGGTGTGGATAAAAAGCTACTGTACTGCTGGTGCGGTTAACAAGGACACAAAACCACAGGGTGTCAGAACAAACTAAATTGCCTACTGTTTCATTCAGAAGAACAAGTAAGTGTATCAAATATTAGTATTAGTATTTTTGTATTACAGCCTAGGCAACAGAGTTGAAGAGAGTTGCAATATTCTTTTAATCACGCACTATATACTCCAGTTCGTTTTTAAACTTGTGTTTCGATATGGCATTAACGTCTTCTGTCAAAGAGTTACAAAATGGTACTATTCTGTTGATGAAAAAGTGTTTCCTTGGATTGCGCCGAGAGTTCTGTTCTTAGTTTGAAGCTGTGGTCACGCAAGCGTGTTTTTGTGTTCTTCATGAATATGCACTCTCAATTACAGCTGTACTATCCGTTTAATGTCTTATAGGTTTCTATAAAGTCTTCGCGAGTTCTGCGTTCTACTAGGGACCGAAGCTTCAGGAACGCTAGAATCTCTGCGTATGATAGGTTCCTAATCTCAGCTGGTAGTTTGGTTGCTCTTCTCTGTACAGTAGAGTCCCTATGTCTTTCATGAAATATGGATCCCAGAAGTGACAATATTCCAATATTGGACGAATATATGATTTGTAAATAGTTAAAAAAGCATTAGATGTTATATTGGGAAATGCTTTCTTCGTTATGTATCTTAAAGAATTAGCTTGCTTTAAAACTCCGTTTATATGCTCGACCTATTTCAAGTTTGCACTTATTGTAATGCCAAGATCTTTTGCGATAGTACTGCTTTCATTGGTTCACCAGCAAATGCATAACATTTTTCAGGGCTGGACGCACCCATATGCAAGACTGTCATTTACCAACATTTAATGGCAACAGCCACAGCAGCGCCCAGTCATAAATTTTGTGCAGGATTCCATGCGTGTTATCATTAGGATCATCCGGATACCCAATAATTTTCATATCGTCTGCAAAATGGATAATTCTACTTGACATCTGTCTGGACATTCCACTGATGCAGCACAGAAAGAGTACAAGAGATCCTAGAACGGATCCCTGTGGTACACCGCTAAAAATGTTGTGTTCTCTAGAGTAACTATCGTCGACACGAACTCGGTAAGTAAGATCCGTTAAGAAACTTCGAATCCATTTCAGGTTACCTCTGATTCCCATTGCATCTAGCTTGTACAGTAATCTTTCCGCCGGCACTTAGTCGAATGCTTTTTCGAAATCCAGATATATAATGTCTATGGACTCACCTTTGTCAAATTTAGTAGTGTACTCGTCTAGTGCTAAAACCAAATTGCTTGTGACTGATCGCCCTATATCTGTTACGATTCTCCAAGTGTGCCGTTTTCAAGTAAAAATGTACTCATGTCTTCAGCTATTATTTTCTCTATACATTTGCAGAGAATTGAAGTTAACCTAATTGGTCTGTAGTTTTCGGCTTTTATTTTATCACCCTTTTTATAGATTTGGATAATTCTGGCTTTTCTCTATTCGTCAGGTACTACACCTCTGGTCAAGGAGTCGATCATAACTTCAGATAATAGATATCAAATTGCACTTACGATTTTTGGAGAAACACGGCTGGTATGTTGTCTGATACGGGACTGGTGTTTCTCTGTAGTTAGTTTAAAAATTGTTGTACTCTTGCCGGCTGTATGTCGACTGAATCAATATAATTTGCCATTCTCAGTAAGTATGGGCATATGTTTCCAGAGAGTAGACGCTAAGGAACTGCTTGGCAAATTTTTTCACTATTAATGTGCTGTCAGAGGCTGGTTCAGACTACTTGTCACTACATAGTGATATTTATCTCACTTTGGAGCTTAAGGTGTTTGAAACATAGTTGAAAAATTCCTTCCTGTTGTCAAGAATTGATTCCTCATACTTCCTTTTTTCTAACCTAATTCTTGACGTAACCTCATTGCACATGTTTCGATATGCCGCATACGCTTCCGCTGTCTTCACTGCTTTTTAATGACCCATGTGTACTTTTTCTTTTGTGTAAGCTTCATAATCGTTAAGTTTAACCAGGGTTTTAGTGCATGTTTCATTAGTTTTTTCTAGTACATACTGCTCTATCGCACTTGTTAGAGCATTTGGGTAGCTATTTAGCTCAGAACTGAACAGATCTGAACGCGTTTGGTTTTACAGTTAGTCTTATCTATGGAAACTTGTAAGTTGACTTCAATTATGCAATGGTCAATTTTTCCTATGGGCGATTTTATATCAACGTCGGTTATTAGTTTCTTGTCATTAGTGAATACCAAGTTAAGTACTGATAGATTATTATTAGCACGGTACCGTATTGGTTCTTTTACTAGCTAACAGAAATGGCTGTTAGTATATAAATCGAAAAATATTTTGCGGGCTCGTTGTTTTGAGTGATCATGTTCTGCTGCCAGTTTATTTGCGGTAGGAAAAAAACACCAAAAACAATGACATTTTTATGCTCCGAGAAATTAAAATTTTTATCCGTCAATGTTTTATCGGAGATTGAGTTATTCGGTGGTCTATAGACACACATTATGTTGAATTCGTTTTCGCCGTATTTTGCCCCAATGAATAAAACTTCGCTTGAGCCTGCTCTTAGATCCTCAATACTTGAATATATTAAGCTTATGCCTTTTAAGATCATTTATAAGGTATATGCATACACCACCTCCTCTCTTGTTTTTCCGATATGCTCTACTAAGCGAGTAGTTCACTATTTATCATATCTCAGATATCATAATTACGTGAGCTGCAGAGACTGATACTACGGAGACAAATTCGTTAAACTTCACTGTCAAAGAGGCGATATTAGTGTAAATTAGCTTTATATTGATGATTTCGCATAGGTTCGGTTTAGTATTATTTTGCATATGAATTACCTGGTTGTATTCTTTGCCTATCCTGTCACCGCTTCTTTCACTTTTGCTTTTTTCCACTGGTTCTCGATAAAAAAAATAATACTTATTGACGACAATACCTGTTTCCCAGTAATTTGGGTTCAGTATTAACAAGAACTGCCAAGATTAAGTGGTAGGAGGATCCAGACAAATGTCAGAACAATCCAATGACAAAAAGGGACGGAGATGCCAGGACTAGAAAACCTTATACATGAAAGTTAGTCATACAAGCTAATGCCAACAGTAGCAAATAAAAGACGAGGAGAGTAGTGTAGCGATATAGGTTGCTCAAAATCATCGAGTTGTCAGGAGCATAGTGGGGATTCGGCTGGCAAAATCAGATGTAACATTCTTGAGATTTTACGTGTCTCCAAATATAGATCTCACTGAGTTCAGCCAGTATGTACTCACTTACGACCACAATTAGAGCCTAAGCCCTCCCCCACCCCCGTAATAGTGGTAGACGACTTACAATTCCAAATCTGCTCTTTGGTGATCTAGAATAACGGACAGGCCGGGAAGCGAGCTGGGTGAACCAGTGGCATCTTTAGGGTTGGTAATTTTGAACGACGGTAACGATTTAACGTTCAGGAGAGGCAACACAGAATCAACAATTGTCATCATCACAATCTGCTCCCCAAGTTTGTCACAACAAGTTAAAAGCTGGGATGTACAGCTAAACACCCAAACGCTGAGTGACCACCAATACATCAGCTTCCAGATATAAGGGAACCTTCAACAACATGTAGACACAAATCCCCGTCACATTTGAAGCGTCAAAACTTTTGACCCTAACATTCAAAGGATAAAACTTAGTCAAAAATTTAAAACAGAGATTGGACATTTCCACAGAGGGGTCGGCTGAGCTCCTTGCGGAACAACTTACAAACTTGAGCGTGACTGCAAATTCGGTACTACTGTACGCGGCGCCGGTGGAGGTTATGTAAATGGCCAGCGACCGGCAGATTTTAGTCAAAGTACAAAGACTGGACTTGATGGCGGTGACATCGGCATATAAACCCGTCTCCAACGATGCTCTGCAAATCGTGACGGGGGAATCTCCACGTTGCCTGGTTCCTGAGGAATGGGTAGAAGCATTTTTTTTCTGCAGGAAGGCAGCTGAGAAACATGATAATGACTAAGTGGCAGAAACTATGGGAAAGCTCTACGAAGGGAACGTGGATAAGGCGCCTAATTCCCAGTTTAAATCGCTGGAGTCAAGGGTGGGTTTAATGAGCCGGCAGCGATTGCGCCTAACTATTTCTGTAGTAGGTCGTTAGTTAACAGGATAGATATGTACATGGTTGCTTATTATAAAACCGTGACGAAACTGCAGGATGGTCTACAAAAATATGGACCACATCAGGATCATCAAAGAGTTAATGAATCAAATTTATGCTAGCGCACATTTCTTGGAAGCTGAAACATTAGAACAGATGGTGAGGGCAAAAACAATATGGTATCACGAGCGGGTGCAATTTGCGCCATGAGTATAACGTTAAAGTACGGGTTGGTAATTACGATAACTATATAGAATGCATTGAATACAAAATGATCATCTAAAATGTGAAAACATAACGTATAGTGAATACAGTGAAATGATTACAGACAGTAATACAAAGTATGGAAGTGTACAAAATATGCTAATGAAAGTGAAGTTATAGGGTTTATAAACAATACAAAATATGAGCCAGAAAATTGCTAAACTAATAATGCCCAGACAAATAATGTGAGATTTGAATCACTACCACAAAGGAGTAATAATACAGTAACAGATGAATCATCAAAAAGCTGTGCTGAATTCTCGATGAAATCAATTATGGCTGCAGTCAACTTGACGACACAATGGAGGCTACGCCATAATGTATTTAACATTACAGCCATTGCTAATCATAGTAATCATTAAATAACTAAAAATGCGAAACAGAAAAGCTCGATCTTATACAAACAATGAATGTTTCAATATCTGAACTGAACTAAAAACCAGAGACATCATTATACAAATAAACAATGATCTTAAGCGAAAGATGTTCTTATAAAGGAACTGCAACGGAAGATTGAATTATTAAATGGAAGTTTTTTTTATTATAAACCTTTATTGGCATACAAAATTACATTTAATTAGAATATCACTAATTCAAAATATTAATAATTCGCTTCATTTTATATAAACCAAATGTCCCTTAAATGTTATCTTTCTATCACAATCTCCATTAGATCAAGCAACTCAACTCCCAGAGCTTACTTTTCTGAATGTAACCACAGACTGGCTAAAGGCATGTGCCTATATATATATACATATATATATATAATTAAAGCCTAGATAAATGAATGATTAAATCTGAAAGATACACACCACGTTAGCAATTGTAAAGTCTTTTGTTTTATTTTTATTCTAAATAGTGCCCGGAAGCAGGGGATGATAACTTAATTTCGTAGTAACTAAATTAAGTGGGTATTAAAGTGAATAGCATTCTGTAGTTAAGGTACGAGAAGATCCCATAGGATAGGAAAAAATTGCTACGTACTCCATTAAAAGGGCTCTCTATGGCCAGTCCACATTCCCCCAAAATTTTACGTGACAATATTTAAGAAGATAATGCCTAAATCAAGTTTCTGTTCAAATAAGACCTGTTCCTTGTTTTATTAGTTTTTTAGATATGTAATGGTAGATGGGGTTGAGATAACTATCTGACGACCTAGGGATAAACCAAAGAAGGTGAGAGCGGTTAATGTCTGATTCAGCCTCACTGACTGAACGCAAATTAACAAATACCTGATAATTTTCTGGGTCGTCCTCTTTTCCTCTTTGGTTGTAGTAGTACATTCCCCAACATATTATTCAATGCGTTGAATTTTTTCTGCTGTTGGAGTTGTTGTTGTAACCTTTGCATTTGGCTCAAATTGTTCAATTGCTGTTGATTCTGTTGTGTGAGCGATGATGTTATCGAATCACATTTCTCTTCGTTCACTTCCGTCAGACCTTTTATCCTTAAACTTTCCGCCACCTATTTAAAATCAAACTAAAATAAATTTTCGTGAAGATTACATTATTACTGCTATCAGTTAATTAATTCAAAATAAATTGTTAAATAAAGTTAATTCGTGGAAACCAGCCCGCTCAAAAAGTTTTAAAAAAGAGAAAACGAAGAAAGCGGACAGATGTAGTAGATCATCGGTCACCAAATTACTGCCCGCGGGCCGAGTGCAGATTTTTATCCGACCCTTCAAAAATTCCCTATTTCTGTATATAAACTATTCATATATGTAGTAGGAAATATTAATTTTAGAAAATTGCATGATTCAATTGTACATTCACGACAACTATTTATTTCAATTCTTAAAAGAATTAATTTTTATAC
>WYDF02306530.1:0-28775 GCA_009867245.2 Adranes taylori | reverse complement strand
AATTCGAAATTAAAACAAAGTGCGATTTTGAATCGTCTTCCAAAAGCAGTAAATTTACGTGTCGTTCACGTTTGAGTCTGAATAATAAAACGGGCCAACAATATCATACCTTCTCTTTGTAGTGTTTCGGTCCGAAGACTCTTCCAAGCCATATACATTTATTCTGATCTCGTTCATATCTTCAAACTTTTTAATATCTAATAATTTTACCGGAAACTTAATACCATCTAATTTTAAAACGGTCGGGTAGTGTGGATAATATGAAGGTTCGTATTTGTAGGATGATGTTGTTGCTGGATATAGAGATGCCACGACCAAGCATGTGAAACACGCTTCATCTTCATTCCTGATATTAATACAAGCCTTCTTCAATTCAATTTACCGTGGCAACTCTATATACGATGATCCACCGAGCGGCTGGAATTTGTTAATGTTGATGGTAAGAAATTTGATTGCTACCAAACTCCAACCGCTGCCCCGCTTTTGGAATTCGTCCGCTTTCGTCAACATCTTTGCGTCGAATGCATTGTAAATGGCATCTAGATCGCTGGCCTGGGTGATGACAACATTCCGAGTGTTAAATGACTTCAGTTCTAACGATGTTTCTTTTCCCTCGACTAGATTTGGCTTACGGTACGAACCAAAGAGCTCAAGATTCACCTTGAGCCCTCCATCCTTCAAATGATTTTGCCACAAGCTCTGCACCGCCGACTTTATAGATGTTGTAAAAGTAGTATAATCAGTAGTAGACGGTGCTTCAATCCGATAGGATCCGACTCTACTCTTAAAACGAGACCTAACCGAGAACAATCCATCTCCAATATTTGCCATTTCTTTATTGTTATGTTCTATCGACTTTAGATGTCCGATATAAGATTTCCGACACCTAAAATCCATAGAACATATATAGCACCTTATTCGTGGTTGTTTGGGTTGGTTATTACTCAAATCCCCACCAATAACAACAATATCTCCATCATTACCAACAACAGATGTTGATGGTAAATCCATTGATCGTTTTCGTTTTCTTGACGGGCTATGAGTCTTTACGTGCTCATTCCATTCAACGCCAGAACTTGTCATCACCCCGCACTCGTCGCAAAGAATCTCCTCTTCATCGCCATGATATTTATTTAAATGTTTCTTTAAATTATCTTGCCGCGTGAAAGTCGCGTCGCAGAGCGGGCAAGTGATGCGATTTGCCACGCGACAAACGGTCTTCTCATGGCGACGAAGATGGTGTAAATATTGGTAAGTTTTATTACACATTTGACATGTATGCATTTTAGCTAAAACAATAATAAACATTATTTTAATATTTTATATAATATGAGTTGAAAGAATAAAATGGATAAACATGATATGAGTTATAATGTACACGAATACTTTAATTTAATAAAACGCCACAAAAGCGAAATGAATATGGCGGAATATGGCGGAAACTAGAAATGAATATGGCGGAGGCTAGTGGAGGTATTTATAGATGTGTGGAAGAGAGATAGAAAATGCAGCGTTTTGCGAGAATTCGTATGAATAATTATGTTTTAAAACCTTGAAAACGTCCGTTTGGTTGGAAAGATAAGCATATCAGTTTGTTGTTTCAGAACAAATATGAATAGATTTAGTGCGAGAATACTTTACCGAAAACTCCGCCGCATCGAAACGAATGTGCAGTTTTAAATTTGGATTCTATACGAGGACCTGGAACGCATTGGGTTGCGTATAGAAAGAAGGAAAATCTAGTTGAATATTTCGATTCGTTTGGAAATCTTCGGTCACCCGATGAGCTTGTAAACTATTTAAGAGGTAGTGCGATTCGATAGAATGATGATTCATATCAGTCATACGATTGATTCCAACAAGTGCGGACACTTGTGTTTAAAATTTCTAAGTGATACAGCAGGAACGGCGTAGCATTAAAAAATGCCGCATATATTTACGTTGAAAGGTAATAGTTCTATACTAACTGCAGACTATTATCTGCCAATCCAATTAGATCCGAATGCTGAATATTGCATTGGTTTAGTAGGATTTCATTCATGGAATACGATTCCTACCAAATTTCAGCAAATCTGAGGTTTCGATCTTACATGGCTTTTCTATAAAGCGCTTGCTGTGTTGATTTGCTGCTGATTTTGTCCAGCATGATTTGTACTGAGAGGGGTATGTGTTTTTGAATGGTCCAGTTTCTTATCGGTTGTCTGATGAAACTAGCAGCCGGTTCTGAGCCGGTTCTGAACCAGTGAAGTGTGTGCTAGATGTTTTCTTTGCAAATGCATCTGCTATTTCCTTCCATACAATGCTCTTGTGTCCATATCAGCGTAACTGAGTTGGTCATAACCAGTCTGCACAGTGCATTGTTGTATTCGTTTCCCAGTCCAGACAAGTTTCCGGCGTTGTTAAGCATCTGAAGCATTCTGACTATCGCTTACAATAAAAATCTGTTGTTTGTTATATTTCCTTTTTATTTTTTCCTGTACTACGCAATAGAAGATTACATATATTTCGGCCTAAAAAGACTGTGGCAAATTTCGGTCGATCTGTTTTCTGCGTATATTCCTGTTCTCGTATTTCCAGAAGCCATTGAACCAGATTAGAGCACTTGCAGAAAAATGGGAGGGTCTTCTCTCCACAAACCTGAGTCTATGATGACCTCATAGTTCCTGTATATATTGTAGAGTGGAGATATACAGTCCGATTTCATTTCAAGTATTTCATGCCCTGTAATTTTAATCATAAATGTCTTTATTTCAATCAATATAGTACAAGAATCAATATATACACAATCAGTCAATGAGTCAACATAATGTTGACTGAATCAGTCAACATAATAATAGAACCTATACTAAATGAAAAAGGCTAGTGTCAGGAGTGCAATGCAGCAACATGTTTTTCACCTAGGCCTATGGAAAGGAACAAATGAAACAAAGCCTACCGCGCGAATATAATACAAATCAAAAATTAATTATAATATAAAACAGTACAAACCAAAACAAAATGCCAATTTTGTCTTCAAACAACTAACAGCATGAATATATTCATTGCGGAGCTAAAAACTATAAATATGTACTAGATTTTGATTCTAATAATTCCCGAATTTATTTTCTGAACTTTATACTTGAACATTCTTTAAACCTGAAGGAATCGAATTCAATTTTCTAGCAAAGGTCATTATATGAAAAGAATTTGGTGAAAAGGGCAGTTTTGTGAGCTGGCGGCGTAATTATTCCTTTGAATCATATAATCAAGGTATATATGTCATGTCAAATTAATTCTCTTAAATAAAACTTCAGGAGATTTAAATATAACTATCATATGATAAAAAAATAGCTCATGAAAAATTCTTGTCGTTTGCATATTAAGTTGCATCCATGTTAGTTCAGCATCCATGTTAGACTGAACAACCATGTTAGTTCAGTCTATGACTAACATGGTTAAACTTGCGGATGCCATATTTGTGACGCAGGCATGAATTATATATTTTTTGTATTTAAGATTCCATGAGCCGATCCAAACAAGGTCCATGTACTAAAGCACAGTGATTAAATACAGCAAGAATCAGGGAGTTGCAGAGTAGAATTTTTGTTTTGATACGAAAAGTCTCTTGAGGGGTATAATCATTATAATATAACAACCGCTTTTTACAGTAATTGTTTACATAGTTTCTGAATCTGAGATCTTTACCAATTATTACACCCAGATTCCTAGCTTCATACGATATCTGCAGGGGGGGGGGGGGTTCCGCTAATGAGGGATCAATACTAGATTTGAGGTATGTGCGATCTTTATTTCTACAAAACAGAATAACCTTTGTGTTATTAGGATTGAGATGCAATTAAAATTGGCTAATATTTCTTAACTCTCGATTAAATTTGTTACAGGCCTCCCTTGTGTCCTTAGGTGAGAAGGAAATAAATATCTGTGCATCATCGGCACAGCTCTGAGTGTTACAGAACTCAAGTATCGAAGACAGATAGGATGTATAAATAATAAAAAGCAAGGGGCCCAAAACAGAGCCCTGCGGTAGACCTGCCTTGAGAAATAATGAGTCCCATCTTCTGTTAAAAATATTCTGTTTAACATTGCTCTCTTTAAATGCTTGTCTTCAGAGAGCGAGAGAGAGAGAGAGAGAGAGAGAGAGATCTTTCTTTTTAAATAAATTGCAAAGAAAAAACACGTTTGATCACACACAAACTTTAAAACAGTTTCTATCTCACTACCAACCAATATATCATATTTCAGTTTATATAGATTTTGTATATCTTACTTGCTTTTCTATTTTTTATCTATTTACTTTTATTATGTACAAACTTTTATTGTACTGTGTTATATAAACAAATAAATAAAAAATAAGTGGTAAATAACGAAGCAAAATAAACTTCAAATTGATATTTTATTAATTATGTTATTGCGAAAGGTCTGTATTATTGCTTAGTTTGTAATAATTTGAGTTCGTTAAAAAAATTAAAAAATATTCTTTTTATTTAAATATATATATTCTTAATAATCAAGTGCACAAATTAATGCTACTCCTCGTTTAATCCAATGATTTTCAGGCTTTGAGCTAGGTACTTCAATGGCGACAACGTAATTTGTAGAATGACCCGTAGTTGATAAGGTTCCAGCACGAGTTAACGTTTTATATACTGGGCACTCGTAAACACCTGACTCTGGTTTCACATGATTTTCTTCTGGGATTAGCCAAATTGGTGGCATTACTGAAAATAGAGCATATGTACATTACTTATAGTCTGTAGGAAAAAGAAGTAAGAAAGGAAAAAAAGTAATAGCACCATATTATATTAATTATTACATATAACAACTGATACGCATCATGAGTGTATGGACCCTAAAAACTCTAAGTTTATTATACATTTAGCAGTCTTTAGATACGGACAGACATTCAATAGCAATTCAGAATCAGTTATTAACTTACATGTGTACAATTCTTTTGGTTGAGATTCTCCCAAAAACTGATTCTTTTCGTCCCAGCGACAACCTTCTACAAAAAGTCCGTAAATCACACATCCATCATCAATCTTGAAAGAAGGTTTCTTTCTTAAAACCTATAAAAAATAAGCTTTTTGATTAAATATTCATTACGAATTTAGCAAAAGTTAACAATGACAAATAAGTAAGAACATACTTTAACCAATACTTTACAAATAATAATCAACTTAAGTATTATATAATGCAATGCAATAACTTTATATTGTACATCGACAAAAATTGTCCTCGTTCTAATTTAGTTCTATGGTAGATAGTTTGTATGCTTGGTACTTGTAAGTCATTTAAATACTTCAGGATGGCTAGATTCTTTGAAATGTTTAGTGGTTTAAGCGGTTTCTGTGCTAGACGAACTAGTTGCAAGAACTGCGAAAGTTAGTTAACTTTTATTCATGAAATTAAGTATAATTTTTAAACATTTCAAACATCTTACTTACATATCGGTTGAGTTAGACACTCTCCATGGGAATCGAAGAGTAGCATTATTTATTCCGGCAAAACAAAAAACATGTTCGATGATGTCAATTATACAAATTGTAGGTCACAGAGGGGGTCGCCGCTGATTGGTGATAATCATAGCGTGTTGTTATCTGTGAGAATAGATCTAATTGGTAGCAAATCAATAGTTAGTGAAAGCGTACCGTACGATACTGTGGACGTATGAGCGAAGAAAGCTGATCGGATTGGACATGAATCCATTATGGCGAAAGTAATATGTAGAGTAGGGTGAAGCGTAATTAGGTTAGAATACTTTAAATTATAGCATTAAATTACTAGAGGTAGGGAGAAAGTAGTGAGAAATACTGATCGTAACTTTGGTAGGAAATGTAATAAGAATTTTTAAGTTGTAGAATGAATCACTGTCAGTCAGTGTTTTGAAAATAAAATTATGAGTTAAATTAAAATCATAACGTATTCCAAATTAAATCATAAATAAATTAAATTGTTAAATAAGTGTCGAAAACTAGATATGGGGCAAGGTAAAATACAGTACTGGTTACCAATTAAATAATTCTTTTAAGTTTCAATTATTTGAATAAAGTAAATTAAATTGATTAGACAACAAGTTTATTTATTGAGAAAAATTAGAATATATTGAAATGAATTAATAAGGTGACCGTGTGTAATTATAAAATAAGTTTGTGATGATAGAAACTACAGAAACTGTAAGTAAATCAATTTATAAATAATTGTAAAGTTATTTGGCGAGGATTGAGCACCATGTTTATTAATCTATTTGCATGTAGTAATTAAGTACAAATATTATTTTACTGTATTTTCTTGATTAGGCGTTATTTATTTTGAATGCACAAATTATAATTTTGCTCGCATGTACGCATTTCCTAAATAATTCTCAAAACATTTTGTTAAGATTATTCATCTGTTTTATTCCAATCGTCTTGACTAAAAGAGATTATTTGTCATTGATAGGGTTGCGCAGAGTTTAGTTAAAGTTAATGTTTGATTTAGTACAATTAAATAAGAGAAGCAGTCGCAACCCTACCAATGACAAAATCTGGTGCTTTACTTAAAAGGTAATAGGAAACTAAGGATTATACCGTCATGTTGTAACAGGTAAATTAAAATGGGTATTAAAGTTATTCGCATTTTACAGTTATTGTACGAGAAGGTCCCGTAGTCTAGGAGTGAATCGCTATGTATCCCATTAAAATGATTCTCTCTCGCCAGTAGCGTTGTTCATCAAATCATCTCCAAAATAAACCAAGATAATATATTTTCAAAATCAGCATTGTGTGAATTAGAGAAATGCAGTCCAAACATACAACGGATTTACTTTTTAAACTCCAATGTCAAGTCACGTTTGCTAATCGAAAGTTTATTAAACAATTTTAAAGTGTTAGGACCATTGCAAGATTTCTTTAAGCGGTGGAAATCCGAAAGAACTTTAAGACCCGATTTGGTGTTGTAACAGTGAATATCCCCATGTCTAGAAAATATGTGAATATTCTTTTTTGCAAACAACAAATAGTTGTTTGCAGAAGTTGTAGAATGAATATAGAAGAGAAAATTACCATACGGAATATTACCTAAAATACGAATCGTTCTACGCTCGAACGTAAAACTAGGACAGCACTCAGATCAATGTCCCCACACCAAGATGTCGTAAGTCATTATTGAGTAGCAAACTCCATATTATGCCGTGAGAAGAATTTTAAACTCATGAAACTAGATATCATAGTAGACATATATTACTACTGAGTTTATATGTGTGAGCATCTATATACTTATTCCATCCCAACTTATTATCCAATTGCATACCTAGAAATTTTAGATAATCCGAATTGTCCTAATTTTAATTATATTTATTACTAATCTAAATTATATTTAGATAAAGTCTGTTAATCTAAAACCAGTATTGAGTTTTAAACCATGATATGTTACTCCTTTTCACAACTTCAATTAGTATAGAATGAATCCCACACCAGGGTAAATCCTGGGGTCATAATTACACTCTCGCCTGCAAAATGCACGTAATCTATACCTATTTGTATAAAGATGTTCCCAGAGTCATATTTCTGGAGCATTTTCTTATCCAAATCCTTTTTCTTGAGCTTTTTCTTAAGCGACCGTTAAATTATGCAAGATCAGAGTGCAAACAGCTTTTTCACCACAAAATGTTGGTGCAATATTAAACGTATGGAAGCGTAAAGATGTTTGAACGTCTCAAATAAATCGCAGTCTAGCATCTTGATCTAGCAGTTCGCGCACAGTATCGATGTTTGAGGCCACCACAAGCGATTTTAGACAGTTTTCTTTAATTTCATCTGCCAGCATATTACGACTACGATTAAATTCTACGATACAGTGGGCATGTGTGGGACTTTATCGGGCGTGTGCGGGGCTTGCGTTATATAAACGTCGATTATTAACTCACTTAAATTTTTGGTGATAAAGCCCCACACACGCCCACTGTATACCGTGTTTAATCAATTTAATCGTAGTCGTAGTTTAATCAATTTAATCTGGTAGGCTTTATTGTCGGAAACACATTAAATAGTTTAATGTTTACACTTGTCAAGATTACGAAGTAATAAAATTATATAAAAAATCACACTTACAAGTGCAAACTGTTTAAAAGTTAGATGTTTATTTAACGAATACAAACTCTTATTCAGGAGACAAGGCCGTAGCTAGGATTTGACATTAAGAAAGGCTCTTACTTCGTATTTTGGAACATGCTTGTGCTTTTTGATAATAAATAAATATGACCGGAGATATAAATATCTAGGATGTGTTTTGAGTCAAAATGGATCATATAAGACATTAGGAAATGGTTACGAAACAACTGAAGGAGATATGGAAAGAATGAGAAATGTACGGGAGAGAAAATTTGATGAATTTGTTAAAATGAAGACAATGTATTATTTGTTTGCAAAAAATTATCGCATGAAAATGTTCACGAGTTAATTCCATTTGTTAGCCGAGAGACTTTAACTCAATGAAAACAAAAAAAAAATCCAAAGGAAACAAAACGTCCTTAGACGTATGCGGCCAAAACTGTATAAATGATTTACATAAGTTAATCTTTCTAAAATATTTCAATGGCTGAATTACAGATATTCATCCCATCTATCCTTGTATATTGGGTTGCCTATATTGTAAATTCAATAATAATCGATTATTTTGCCGCTTAAAAAATAAAGTAGTGTTACAAAGAGATATATATAGTTGGATATAGATTAGTCAGTCAGTTAGCGTGGCTTGGGTCAGATATGGCTTGATAGCTATTATCGGTGAATCCCCGCATTTTGAATAAGCGGATGCTTAATAGTAAAAATTAGTTACAATCAGTAAACATTAGTGCGAACAATTTCCTGTCTTCTTTTCTGCCTTTCCTTTCGTGGTAAGTATCATTGATTGGTTACTACACAATAAAGAAATTCGCTCATTTGATTGCAATAGCAGATCAAAGCTATTTTCTCAAAGGGGTAAAAGCTAGATTAATACAGTGCAAAAATTAGTTATTGTAGCATTGAAAGTCCTCGCATGCTCCCGATTATTATTACTAGGAAAACACTCGTATGTTACATAACTGTAATCAATAAATTTTACATATTACAGGTATCGCTACTTACTTGAAAGGAAAAACCAATCGTATCTATTGATATTATGTATTTTCGAGCAAAATTTTGCAATGTTCCCGTTAAAAAGGCCTGTGGAAAATAAAATCCAGATATCCAAAATGATAAAGGTATTCCATGATTGACCCATTCCATTAAAAATTCGACACGAGCATTTAAATCAGTAATCCATGCGCCTGCATATAAACAAAAATATTATATTGGACTATTAGAGTGTTGAGCTTATACTCAAAGGTTAAAATTCTGTTATCTCACGTAGCACAAAAATAAACTGAGATGCTACAAATGTTCCATATGTGTTAATTGCGTGCATATCCTTCCATTAGTCTTCTCCGCGACAAGCCCGTTGCGCCCTTATTCAACAGCAAAAGAACGCCTGAATCAACTGAGGGAAAGTAAGATCTCATTACATTTCACAGTAGAGAAAGGTTTACAAATAGCATCGTCACCCTCAGCCAGTTTTTTATTATCCTTTAATCATTGATTATTATGAAACAGGTTCTTAGATAATTCAACTTAAATATTTTGCGTATTATTATGATAGGATCAGAATTATAAATTACCTAATGGTTTCAAAGATGGATACGATTTACTTGCCCACATTGCAGGAACCAAATTGCTGAACAGACTTAAAGACATCTTCTCAAGTGCCTCGGACATAACAACTAGACCTTTCAATGCTTTCAATATATCCTTTAGACTTGATAACATTATTTTCAGTAGCTTGTTGTATCTAATAGCTTCCTGTACAATTACAGTATTTAACGACTCTTCGTACATAACAGGATATCTGCAAATTCAAATTTAAATAACGTACATTAAAAAAATTTCAGTGAAATAATGATTTTACATCAAAAACTAGTTACAAATATTCTACTTTTTGTCTTATTGTCACGATAAAAATGTTAGATATATTTCTTTAGATTCTACTGTAGAGGTTATAAATGTTTTAAATGATCAAAGGGAATAATGTTTAAATGATAGAAAATCACTAAAATCAATAAATTCCATAAAATAATGTAGCAATCTATCATTATAATTACATTAATTATACATAGTTAAATAAATTAATTTCTGAATAAAATATAAAGATCCATTCTATCTGAAAAATAGACACACGCTAATGAGTCAGGGCACAGGTGTTACTTTGCCTATAATGAGTAAAACTAGCCGCGACGCAAGAAATTAGAAACAAGGAGAAGAGAAAATAATCTTTTTACGCGAATGCGAATGAGAACGACAACTGACGTAAATCTGCAAAAGTTGAGAATAGCCTTTTTTCGTTCATGAAGTTAGAAAGAGATAATGAAAAAATAATTTAAGTAATATGCGCAGAGGTAAGGTGCATTAAACTTCTGCTAAAATAGGCACGAAATATGTTGGGATCAGCCGGCCATAAGATATAAAAGCGAAAAGTCTGTAGGAAACGGGACTGATCCGTGAAATATTTTAACTAGAGTTTTTACCAGTCTTGAACAGTTTATAGTTTAAATAAGTTATGCATATTTTCCTTTATCGTGAAAATTATGGCAGACGTTCAGATGTAAATAGGCGTAATTTAATTATAAATCTTGATAAAGAAACTGATACACCTTAAGTTCTTTTGAACTTCTTAAGTTCTGTCGCTCCTAAAGTACATAATTTTACTCAATGTAACTAATTTTCATTTAACAACAAGCTAACAATCTTTCATTTAGATGTTGCTTACTAGTTTTAGATTTTCTACAAGTTCAGAATCGTTGAAAAATAAATCTTTATGCAAATCTAATAAACCAGGACCACAATAAAATATAGGCAATACAACAAAATATAGAATATTTTATTATATTGCGAGTCAACCAATCCTTTATTAATTACTCTCTAATTATTATTATTATTTTAATGTTGCTTGGTCGTTATTTTATTTATTTTCGACTTGGAGAAAAATTGTGTAGTATCCATATTAACAATTATGTAAATCGAACAAGTCTTAACCGTACTTGTTTTATTATTTAGCAAAGTTCTTAAATCCATAATAATTGTTGTTGCATGTAAAATAAATTATTTTGTAGTTAATAGAGTATTTGAACGCTAATAGTGTTTTATTATGATTATAATTTATTAATTCTTAGACTGTACTTGTTTTATTAAGATTGAATTTTGGTTTTAATCAAGCCAGGATCCATCAATCATTATTTCATGGTCAATTTTATTAGTGTATGAATTTATTAAAACCCCATAAATTGTGCATTAATTTAAACTTCGTTGAGTGTGTTTTAAGAGGAACTAATTTATCTCGTTAAAGCTAACTCAACTCCATGTCACAAAATTTAACTTAGCATTATATAATATTTTTATTTACGTACTTCTCGGAAATGCCATCAATATCGAACAAAGCTGGTATTTGTGAAAGTAAATGATTAGCAACATTAGCTGTTTCTTCTTCCTGACTAGCAGCGCTACCACCGACTTGTTTCGGTTGCAATGTAAGTAATGATGCAAGGCATGAATACGTTAATGCTTGTGCATAACTGATATCAGCATTTTGATGTAATCCAAATAAAGATGGTTTATCATTTATAGGAAAAGTTCGTATATAGTCAAGGTAATCCACTAAAGGCGTATCTCCTGGTAGCTGAAAAAATAGATTAGTAAATTACAAAACAGTAATGGAATAATGTTCCACACCAAAACCTGAAACACTTAGTATAATAAAATATATAAAAGAATAGGGATAAAAAGTTGTGCTTGTGATTACAAAAAACTATAACGCTTTTTAATTAAGTTGCGTTATAACTAGTGATGCAATGGTAGCTGTGTTGTATATATGTAGGATCTATCTAAGGAACGGTTGATATTGGACCACTCGTTTTAGAAACTATGTTTTACTGCTGAATATCAGCTCCATGCAAACAATTACCCTATATGAAAATCGAGGTCGCTTACTATTATATATGTTTGATATCCGTTCAAATTTCCTTTTCAAAATCAAATGTTCAAACCTTCAAATTTCTCGAAACTCAACAGGAAAAGAATCAAAAGTGTTTACCAACCTGTTAATAGTGGAAGCATCACTAAAGACACACATGAGGAAATTGGACTGATACCGAGTGCAGAGTATGCCTGAAGGAAAGCGATACAGCACAACATGTACTATGCGAATGTGAAGCTTTGGCATCCAGAAGAGGAACTGTGTCTCTACAGCACACTCTAGGGCGGTAGAAAAAGTTTTAGTTGTATTTTATCAAGTTATTTAGAAAAATAAACTTTTTTTCATAATTATTCCGAACCTAAGCCGAAACTTGTTATGCTTGAAGATTAAAAAATCTGTCTATTCAAAAATTGAAAAACAGAAGTTGTAGCTCTGGTCTTGAGAAAAAGGGTCGCATAGTTTTCAGAACTTAAAACACCCTGTAATTTACAAATAAAAAAGACGTGTGACATAAAAACAAAATCATTCCTAAACCACTGCCTAAGAAATTTTATTTCAATCTTTTATCAGCAACTGTTCTGGAAGTATCTTAAAAACGTTTTACTTTAGACAAAGCAACGTCCCTTTCTATTAGAAATATTAAAAAGTGATAAACCCAGTTCTACGCACGCTGCAAGAAACCATTATGCACAATGTTACAGCCGACTGTATTGAGTTTTGAATGTTTGAGTTTATTCAAGTGTAGGGGACGGGTCCACGTCAGTGAATTCTTGATTAGATTTACCATAGTCCTTTGGTAAAATGCGCGATAATAGCAAGACTAACAAATTAACAATAAACCGGGACTAGAATTAAAATAAAAACGAACACAAAAAAACCACTTACCTTCACAGAGACGGGCGCTGGCTTCTTTCACTGCTTTTTGGGAAGAGTTATGGAGGAAGGATAGAAATAGGAAGGCGGTCTACAGTTAAATCCACTTGCTTTCCTGCTAATCCCAACCAATTTTACTCAAGGTTTCGCACGAGGCCTATACTTTTGCCCGAACTATTTACATGAAAAATAGGGTATCGGTCTCTAACGAACGAAAACTATATGTTTTAACGAAAACTATATAAGGTGCGAGACCCTAATTACAGTGCGTTGATATACGATATTACCCGTTGACGAATCTTTTCCAGTCCTTTTCTAACTACTGAAACTATTACTAGGAGCGCGAGGGCAATCCGTACTAATCGGGTAATGGTCTATTTCTTTCTGCCCTTTCTCCTTTCTTGCATTTCCGCTAACAAAAAATGCTTAAGCTGTAAAGAATCCCAACATTATATACATACATACTTCACAGCCAACGAGAATTATTTTGATACGAAAACCATATTTCCAGGGGCTGGACGATAAATTTGGGTAAAAGATTCAATGAAGCAAAAAAATATAAACATTTCAACCATTTTGTCTCAAACCAGCTCATATATTGTATGAAACTTAAATACAAAGATCCTAAATTTGTGTACCAAATTTAATTAAAATCTGTTCAATAGGACTATCCACTTTGAACATAGAGATTAACACATAATCAGGCGCACGAAAAGGTACATAAAAATAAATAATCGACTAGATAATAATCAAAAACAGGGATCTCATAATTTTTTAACATTTATAATTGAAATATATTTAAATATATTACTTGATGATATTCTCCCTCTGAATCAAAACTGTAAGCTTCATTCAAAACTTCAGCACAGTAATAATCGGCCAGCAGATTCATTAGACAACGTCTGTCCCAATCGTCTGTTACTCTACCACCATAATTAATATGACCAGCAGTATAAACAAGTACCTTAAAATGTGAACGTAAATAGAGAAATTGTTAGTGTAATATGCAAAAAAATACACAAAAAGTGCTTGAAACTGAAGAAATTTGATTGAATCTAAAACTCACTGATTTTAATATTTTTTGCTTTTAGGGTCTACGTTCTATTGTTTTAATAATAACATATATTTATTGCATATAAGTTACAGTCTGAGCCTTTCAAACTTATTATAGTGTAATTTTGTTAATTGTTAAATTTGTCTTACACAGTTTTTTTATAGCTTTTGTTTATAGAATCACGGGCAGAAAAATCCCATCTCATTCAAATGATGGGATCAAATCATTCAAAAATCCCATCTCATTCTCATCTGATCTAAATTCAAAAGTCGAATTTAACAAAGAAATTAAAGCTGAATTTCTTAGATGTCAGGGTTTCCAGAGCACAATCCTGGATCCCGACCGACGTCCTGGCGCAAGAATTACAGACATTGCGGAGTAATTAAAGAGGCAGAACATAGGGGCTCTCATAAGCAGACCATATCACAGACGGGTGTGGTGAGACTTGGACTTCATTCCCACGGTGCGTACAGGGTGCCCGGTCTAAGGCAGGACTTCCCACCGAATGGGGAACGCCTCCCTTGGAAGGCAGAGTGAAATCGTAGAAGGGGGCGGAGGGCAATGCATTTGGATTTTCGAAAGAAAAAAACATTTAACGACGTAAATCCCATTTACTGATTGATTCATTACTCTGTTCATTCATTCAGATTCAGTCACTAATTTATCCATTCGATAGTTGTTCCCGACATGTCCAGATAGGTCTCAGCTTGCACCGTCCCACCTACGGTTCGCTTTGGCCCGCGACGTATCTATGATAGTACCTTCATCAGTCGGAGTCAGAAAATTGTTGCATACACACGACTGGTTATTCTTTAATTTTATGCTGCACTTATACAAATTCAGAGTCTCTAAGTTTTGTTGTTATTTACACAGTTGTTTTTATCGTCATTAAAAGGTAAGTTTGTATAAATGTATAAAACTTTACTCAATTATTTTTTATTGTAGTTGAAAAATGGCAGAGAAAAAAAAGAAAGTTTTCTGAAAACTATGTTAAGTTTGGTTTTACCTTCGTTAAAAAGATCGAGTACAATTCCTTAGTGTGTTATATGTTTGAACGTTTTGACTAATGACGCTATAAGGCCCAATCGCCTTGAAACACATTTCAGAGAACAACATCTTACATTGATAATGCAGTCGAGTTTTTTTTTTTTCGTCCAAATCAAGAACGCTCAAGCGCATGACATTGGATAAGTCAGGAAGTGATTAGAAAGGTGTATCACAGCATCTCAACACTTCATTTGAAATAGTTTTTTTGATAACGAAACAAAAGAAATCTCATACTATCGGCGAGGAAATAATCAAACCATGTGACTAAAAGTTACGCAGATAATATTAGCACAACAATGAAAACAAAAAATAAAGTCGATTTCTCTCTGAAATACCACTATCAAACGAAAAATCAATGATATTGTTGTAGACATAAATCACAAATCATAAATAAAGAAAAAACCTTGCTATTTTTTGTCATAAGTTGCAATGAATCTATAGACATCGTTTATGTTCCATACGTCAGCAAAGATCAAATTGAAGAAGGGATTTTTTGTACTCCCAATCTTTGACAGCAGGCACCAAATCTGAAGATATATTTGATTCGAAGGTATATTTGACTGAAGATTTGGCTACGTCATATCATCAAATATACCAGTTGGTAGATTTGAAGATATATTTGACTATATTTGATTTATTTGAGCTATATTTGGCTGAGATTTAACTAATAAGTGCTACATTTAGCAACTAATGATCAAACCTTTCAAAAAAAAACGGTTAATACAAATTGTGTGCCGGTTTGAATTTAATTAAAAAGATTGGTTATAGCAATTGCTAAGGTTACCAAATAAGTGGTTTGAAGCAATTTGTGCATTCTAACAACTAAGGTGACCAAATTCGTGTGAAAGAATAATTCATGGGGAATAACAAGAAAACAACACAATGTGTAATTCGCTTAGGAAATATTAATGGGCGCCCTGAATATTCTCTACGCTGTAATGTGAATATTGAATATTCTATACAAAGCGACTGAGGCTTCATAATAATTAAATCAATAAAATTAAGCGATCCGTATCTAAAAAGGCAAGAAACGAAATTTGAACGCATTATCTGCTATGTGTGTGTGTGTGTGTGTGTGTGTGTGAAAGCGCTTAACCGATTCGCGTTGTCAGCGTACGCATATAAGAGTAGGGGGTTTTGGTTATGCTGTTTAATATGAAAATATACTAGCAGCGTCCAATGTATTGATTGATATGTGTGCTCGCTTGTCAATATTCGTCGATAATGTCTTTAAAAACGGCTAGTTCAAGATGTATTACGTCATTTCACCCATTATTATAAGAGATCAACATTATCCTTATTAGGAGCATCACAGTCGCAACATTTGAAAGACTACGACAAACTTACTAAGCCGACTAGTCGGGTATTACTAGAAATGCAAAATCGTCTTACAACACCCTAAATGAGAAATAGGCGGGATAAGGTTAAGGGGTTCCAATGATTCCATAGTCTGTCTTCATTGTACTTAATATGTATTAGATGGTTCAATGTTGTTTTATCTCACCTACTTCTCATTTAGAGTGTTGTAATACCTACATATATCAACAACTAATGAAAAATATCAGTTGCAAATTTAATCTAATTCAAATGTAATGCTGGTTGCATTGAAAAAGTAATAATTCATAAGATGAATTTTTATTTCTAGCAACACGAGGCTAGTTGCTTAGTGACTATTCGTTATTTTAAGACATTGTTGTAACTAAAAATTATAATTGGTATTACGTACCTATTAAATCATTATTTCAGTCGTTATGCTATTATCGTGAAAGCAGATTCATTATATTGACTTTTCAATTAATTTAGTTCCTAATTTTGAGAACTCGCAGAAAGTAGCCAGCAGTCAGCGATAGCAACAGAGCAGCCCAGCCGAAGGGACAACCAGCAACAGCACGCGACAGTTGGCGCAGACACAACGCGCTTGCATTTAGAGACTTTTTTAGCTGCCCACAAGAACAGGAGCTTCTAGACTTCTTCCGTACTTAGCTGTCCGTGCCCCCAACGAGTCCAGTGGGAGCGTGGAACAAAGAGCAGTTCTACATATGGTCTCACGTTAAACTAACCTGACGTCAGAGATTTATATTTCCGGAGATTTATTTCTATTTTAGAGCAATCTAGTAGGCGCCATTTGTAACATCGCTAGACTCCCACACGCCGCGTGCGAGAGGCTTTTACAGTAATGTCTGCAATAAGTGGATCCACCAAGCGGCATCCTGAGGCATAGATGTAGATGAACTTAAAAGAATTGTATTTGCTACACACATTTGGAAGTGTCCTGTTTGCGACTACAGTAACAGTGTTAAGAATAAAATCATTATCTCTATCAGAATACTTTTTGTACAGCGATGTGCATGTTAATCCAGCTATAAATAAAAATGTTCAGTAACAATGATATAATGGCAAAGTTAATCCAACTAAACGAAGAAAACGATAAAATGTGGACAATCATTCAAAACTTGATGGAAGGAAACAATGCATTAAAAATTAAGTTTATGACCTGCTCCACTGTAGAGTTCAAGAGCTACAATCCACTAACAACGCTGAACTTATGTAATAAGAGTATTCTGATAGAGAAACCGCAGTAGGAACATAATTATAGACAACATACATGAAAGTGAATCAGCTAATATTAACGATAGAATTGAATGTCATAAAAACTTTTGTAATGAAGTGCTATCTCAGATGGGTGTTTCATGTTTCAGTAAGTACTAACAAAGTGATAAGATGTGGCAAGAACTAGGTAAAACAAATCCAATCAAAATTGTTATGGTTAATACCATAGAAGTGCAAGCGGTATTAAAAAATAAATCAAAAATACTTGAGTCGTATAAAAATTAATGGTGATTATACCCCTAAACAAAAAGAACATTGGAAAAGTTTAGGTGAAAGACATAAAAGAAAGGGAAAACAAAAGTTGAAACTAACCTATCTATTAACTACAATGGTGTTGCAAACATAATAATTTATAATAGGAATAACATGGGAAACTAAAGATTCTTCTTTCAATTTACGCACACAACGCTAAATGGATAGGAACTAAGTTAAGTGAGTTTAAAAATCTGGAGAATTGACTTTATAATACTTCTGACTACGAATCGATCAACTGGTTTAGAACATGAAAGCACAAACGTATTACTAATATCATACATTTCGGGATTATTTTTCGGGCTGACGCCAAATAAGTAATAAGACCAAGTTTATGTGCACGACTACTTTCATTTGATTAAAACTGTTTTTGATTAATAAATGTCGTTCAAATTTTGAGGATTTGTTTGTGTTATCATAAGAATGCATTAAAATATGGGGGGGGGGGGTGCATGAAAATATATAATTATAACCCGGGGAGGCTCGATGCGGTTGGTCTAAGGTACGCAGGAAAAAGCTGGGGCCTGCAAACGCAAGGGGGCCCAATTTTTGTTAAAGGACAGGATTGGCAAATGGGGAAAATTGGTACAGAATAGGATCTCCTGACATAAAAATATAAGGATGATTTTAAGGAGATGGTTCCAAGTCAATAATGAGGTTTCGAGCGACTGCTCATTAAGTAATTGTTGCAAACGTAACGGTAGCGGTTACGTAAAGAAGAAGTCTTGCTTCACTTGAATAAAACCTTCTTTACGTTGATTCAAGTCTCAAACATTCATTACGAACTATCTCAATCTGATTACTATTCTAGTGAGGATTTTCTTCAATCTTAGAGTTAATGAGGTTACAATATATTTATTTTATAGCGTCTTAATGTGTTATGTGTGGCTACATAGAAAAATCAAATAATCGAAAAAAAGGTTTCGTTCTTATGTAAAGAACATTTCACTCAGACCTTGTAATTAGTTATTTAGATAATAAATGGATTATTTTATTATAACTTCCTTTCTTACTCAAAGAGACAATACTTATGTATATTTTATCGGTCGATTTCAACGTCGGAAGGCACTATTCACACTATTTTTCAGTGGCTCGAGTTTCAAGCATACTCATTGGCGAACAGAATATGTAATTTCTTGTGATGGCTGTGTTGTGTGTGTGTTGTGTGGTGTGTGTGTTCTGACAGTAGTTTGACGCTGTTATTCTTGTACGCCGTCAGGTTTCTCTTTATGTGTTTATGGTCTTGTCGGATTTATTTGAGTCTGGTGCTCATTTGTTGTTTGGCTTGGGTTTTCGTATAATAATTTTAGTGAAGTTAGGAGGCTGCTGAATTTGTTCGTTTATTGATATGTTCGTCCAGATCAAGTTCTGGTTGAGTTTGATTTTGTATATTTCTATAACGTCGCGGTTTTTTGTTGCTTGTTTTTACTATCGTCATGATTTCTTCCATTAATTTATTTTGGTGCCTGTTGCTGTTAAAGTGATTGGCGTAATGTAAATGATATACGACGGTAGTTTGACATAAATCTAGCCGGAGCTAGATGGCGTTACGTGACAACGAACACAATATTGGTATTGACATCTGCCACCAACATATGACGTTTGTCAAAATTTGAAGAAAAAAGAATAATTAGCTTTATGAAAACTGAAAAGTCGAATATCGTTCAGTGATTAAGTTCCTTCACAAGAAAGGGGAAACAATGCAGAAATAAAAGCCGAATTGGATGCTGTTTATGTCGAGTCTGCACCGTCGCTAGCTACAGTCAAATTTTGGAAATCTGAATTTGTACGTGGTTGCAAGAGTGTTTTGGATGATGACCACCCACGGCCCTCAAATATAGTCACCCACGGACCAGAAATCGTCAACAAAATCCATGATATGCTTAAGGAAAACCGTCGAATCAAAATCCGTGCGCTAGCAAAGGCTGCAAACATATCAACTGAGTGTGTACAAGCCATCATACACAAACATTTGGATATGAAAAGCTATCCGCGCGTTGAGTGTCGCGTTTACTCACTAACGACCAAAAATGCACACTTGTAACGGATTCGTAGAAGCTTTAGGTGAAGATAAAACATGATTCGAAGGATTTTTGTTCAACGATACGTCATTGTTGATGAAATACGGGTGATACGCTTTGGGATACGAAAGGCATTATTCTTATTGATTACTTAGCAAAAGGTAAAACCATAATTCGCGATTACTATACAGTTGGACCATTTCACCACAAAACTGAAGAAAAAAAGCCTTGGTTTGGCTCGCAAAAAAGATCTCATCCATCATGACAACGCACGCGCTCACAAACAGCAGGCGTGCAGGCAAAATTGAACCAAATAGGCCACGAATTGATCAACCACCCACCGTATTCACCAGATGTGGCCCCTTGCGACTTCTTCCTGTTTCCAAATCTACCCTACTCCCAGCC
The DNA here is from genome assembly GCA_009867245.2 of Adranes taylori. Lineage (NCBI taxonomy): Eukaryota > Metazoa > Arthropoda > Insecta > Coleoptera > Staphylinidae > Adranes > Adranes taylori. The sequence continues at coordinate 8,492 of WYDF02306530.1, read as the reverse complement.
GTTTTGCAACAAATGATGAAGTAATGCCAAAACTTCTCACTATTTTAAAGAGAGCGAGCACAATTACTTTTCGGAAAGGATGAAGAAGTTGGAAAGACATCTTCAAAAGTGTATTGTTTTAAAAGGAGACTATGTTGAAAAAGTTGAAAAATAAATATAAAAAAACAAAATCGTGCGTTTTCTTATTTAAGCTAGATTTCCGTCAAACCACCCTCGTATATCTGGTATTCCTGTTGCGCATAGGTGTTCCCTAAACCGACCTATAAATAATATTAATTTATTATGGAGCACGTTACAAAAATAGTAAACAAAACATATGTATTTTAAAAACTTACAAAAAATAATTGTATTCATTTTTAATATTTTTAAAACATGTAATTCGAAAAATATCTTGCAATTACATAAATTGTTAAATATTTAATACGTCTTACTTTAAATGGTACTTGAGCATATTCCATAAGAAACATATAGAGTTGAGCAATACATATTTTCAAATCTCCATCGGTAAATTCATACGGAATATTAAAACCTAAAGGTCCAAATTTTCTACGTTCCAAGCAAGAACTATGGAACAAGCATAAAGAAAATAGTAACCATTTGAAATTGGAAACCTATAAAAACCATTTTATTTAAATAATTTTACATTTTTTTACCATATATAAATAATTTTAGCTAATTATAAAATTATATTCAAAAATATACCTTTGGATGTTCGGAATGGAAAAAATCGGATAAGTCTGTAACTTGATTAATATAGGCTCTTAACATATTGGCTTTGACACCACGTGGTGGTTCAACTGTTAGTTTGCTACCGTTCTGCAAAATTGCAACAGGAAAATAAGGCGAAGGTGTAGAAGTTAGCCATAAGCGAAACTCGCGATGAACAGTATCTGGCGATATAGCTTCGATTACACGTTCTAAACGAGGCATAAAACTTGGCGCCAAATGACAATTCTATATCAATAACAAAAGTAATGTTTTAAATACACTATGATTTTCATATACAACGCGATCTAGTACGGAGCCAATTTAGTAATTGTTGAATTAGTAGTTCAGAATTTGTAATTCTCGTATAGCAATTTAATTATTACTTCGATATAATGGTTTTACCCGATACAAAACTATTTCAAAAATTGTATTCAATATCCCCTTTTTTAATACATCTGAAAGTCGCTTTTAAGTAACTTTCACTTTCAAGAGTCACATTCAAAGCAAAATTTCCTGCATATTAAAAGTTATGTTTTCAATTTCGGATAGAGTATTTGATAAGTTTTGTTACATATTGTCGTACCAACTAAAAAATCAGTTGATAGCATTTTATCTCAACTTGACGTTCCCGTTGGCAGATGATAGCAAACAGAAAAACAAAATGAGAAACAGAAATAGTTCATTATACAAAAATCCCAAAATCTTCGTTCCCTAGAAGGAACAAGGAATCTTCTCCCTTACTTTATTTCAAACCGTCAATTCCCTTCCCTAGTCCGTTTCCCATCAGTAATTCTTTTCATTATCCCTATACTTTTTATTCTTCCTCCCAAACACACTCTTACATTCCCCGCTACATATCTTTTTTCATTACTCAAATTATTCCCATTTACCCAAATGCTCCCACATTTAGTCGTCTCTTTCACATATCCTGCATATTCTCTTACTCTCTTCCACCGAATATCTGTTTCTCCTTTACCTGTTTGCATTTTACCCTTTCCTCACTCCCTTATCTAAATAGTCCAATCATTCTTTTCTCTTCTGTGCTCACATATGATGTCATACAGTCTGGAATTCCCTCCCCATTCATTATACTTAAATATTTCCTATTGAATCTCCCATTACTCAATCATTTCCATCTTTCTGCACCCCAATATCATTCATCCTTATCTCAACTTTATTAACAGCTTCGTCCACCACATAAAACATTTTCGCTAAGCGTCTTTCCAATGACTATCCTATTCTTCCATAAATTTTCTTCCTCTCTTTTGCCCAATTCAAACATATACCCTTTCATCCTCCAAACTTTTTAAATATACAAATTTCACCAATCTCTTATTCTCATCTACCGTAACCGTACTCTCTTACTTTAGTAACTTCTTCATTTCTTTATTCCAACATTTATCCCACAGTCTTCCAAAACTATCTCTGTCAATTTTGTCATTTCTACTCCAATTATTCTCCTCAATACTCCACATATCATAGCAAAGATTATATTGAGGAGATAATTAAGGTATGAAATACTAATCATTTGGCTACTGCAAGTCGTGGTGGAAAGTCCTGTAAATGTTTTAAAACTCGTTATGACAGGATAAATAACTTTTTGAGCTGTGAAATAGTTCAAAAAAGTAATTACCCAAAATTAGTGCACCCATATAATTGAATTCTAAAATTCTAATTATAAATCACGTTCTCGAAGCTTATACATCGTATTAAAGCATTGCTCCTCAAATTTAAAGAAATTCATGTCTTTGTGTATTCTATTCACGAAGTACAAACCGTGAATCGAATAAAAAAAGACACAAAGAATTGCGAAATATTTCAAACAAATTTTCTTACTTGAAAAAACACCCATGAACCAAGTTCAATAGAGTCCTCGATCAGTTTTTCAGCTCTAGGACCTTGACCTTGGCCTAAAGATATTGACACCATCCGTTTTGACATTTTCATCCTATCAGCAAATTTATATAAATCTGCTGCTGGATCAGTCCCTATAAATTTAAATAATAAAGTTCGATATGTTAAACTTTTATAATTAATATTTCAAACTTCAAACAATAAAGCAGTATATGTCTTAGATATTACACAAGTACTCCATAAAATTCATACATTACTAAAATCTTGTAAAAATACATTATTGTAACAAAGTTACTGGGGCCCTTTAACAATTAAATCAAAAAATTACGCGATACGTGTCTGCAATAGCAAGGTTCGAAACTGAACTTGCCACTGTCTGCACTGCTGTGTGTGAACGCGCTTAGCTGAAACGAGTTGTTCGTTGTACGTATTGTATCTGCCTTAGTCACTGCTGGTAGTAGGGTTTTGCTATGCTATACAAATTTACTGGCAGCGTCAGAATCGACACGAAGTAGAATTTTGTCTCCGGATTATCCATCAAATTATGAAACTAATTTAGTTTCTAATTTTGCGAACTGGAAGGAAGTCAATCAGCAGCAGCTGCAGCAGCCGCCGACAGCGAGCAGCCAAACCAAAACGATAACCAGCGACATCACTCGACGTTCGCCGTAGTATCAACGTGTTTAGTAAATACCATATACCGCTTTATTAGTTACATGTATTTTGTATAGCTTTGTTTCTTCTTCTATCCAACGAATCACCTACTTCCTACCCACTAGAGCGTGCAATTGTTACCTACGTGGGTTAGTTTTAATAGCTCAGTAGCTGTAACACCTACGTGAGCCGCGGTGTTATCGTAGCTTATAGTGGACTCCTTTCCGTACTATCCCGGACAGTGTATCATTCTAACCTACGTGAGCTTTAGTCACTCAACACACATAGCAGCTACGTGAGCCGAGGTGTTAGTAACCTATAGTGGTTCCAAGTGTTCCTACAATTTCTATCATTTTCTTACGGTCAACCCCCGCTTTCCTGTTGCATTACAAACCGCATGTGCATTCTTCCCATATTGTTAATCTTGTTATCAATATCACCGCACAATTGCACTGCTACATGCACCGCTTATATATATATATATATATATATAACGCTTTGAATTAATTTATATTGAATAATTTATTATTGCTACATTTTATCTGCTAACCTCCATTAATGCGCTTTTAAGGTTGATATTTATATTTATTTCTTTTGTATTCATTTATATTGTCTATGAACATCAATTGTTTTATAACTTGCTAATGCTGCTTCATTTAATTAGCATTTAGAGACGTTTTCAGCTGTTTACAAAAACACGAACTTCGGGATTAATTACGCATTAGCTACCCGTGCTCTCAGCGAATTCAATGAGAACAGGTGGAAGGAAAAGAGAGCAGTTCCAGCATGCGGTCTCACGTTAAACTACATAGCGCCCGAGATATTAATTTCCGGAGATTTATTAATATATTCCAGTGTAATATAATAGTTGCCCCATTTGTGACTTCATTATACTCCGATATGCCACTAGACTAATACATTAAGAAGAGGTCAACCATCGGATTTTGGTGATCCGGCATTTCTGGTAGCCGTGCAAAAAGACGAATGCTTGCGACCTCCATATACTGGCCAAAAACGTCAGTATCAACGATTGTTGAAACGTCAAAGTCTGAAAAGTTGTTAAATGGGTTCCGCAAGAACTGTTTGACAAAAACGAAGTCATTTAGAAGGAAATTTTCAGCGAATTTTATCATTGGAGCTAAATAACGGTTACTCTGTAAAAACGTCAAAGACAACAAAACGAATCCCAAAATATGTTCCTTATAATGCTGGACACATGCTGTTCAAGACAGAAGCAAAATCATCCGCGGAGAGATCATCTCAAAGGGCATTTGATTTGGTGGAGCAACAATAGTTTGTGTTTCTCAATTTATTGGTGAAATTTCATTAAAAAAAATTTAGACGACCGCCAACAAATGCGAATTACGGAAACAGTTGAAAAAACATAACTTACCATCAACAGTGATTGAACTTTATTAGTCCACTTCTATTCTGAAATCCAGGCAAAAAAAATCGCGGATAAAATCCAAATCGTCTTTCACCATGACACCGCGAGTCCATACGTGGATCGTCGAGTAGTCGACCTCATCGCCAATAGGGAACAAAAACTTTTTCCGCATCTGCTCTGCGACATCAGCTCACTGAAAAACTAATAAGTGTACAAAATTGACGACCATCTCGATGAATTAGTACATTTATCAAGCAAATGGGAAAGTTGGAGAATAATCATTTAAATAGGTTTTTGTTGTATTTTAATGGTTTGTTTTCAATAAAATATACTATTTAAAAAACGACGGATACTTATGCAGCGTGACAGACTCTCGTACGCGGCGTGTCGAGTCTAGCAATGTCACATATGGCACGTTTACTAAATTACTCGAGATTGGAAATAAATATCCGGTAATATAAATCTCGGTCAATTTAACGTGAGACTGCACCGTCGGAACTGCTCTTCGTTCCAGGGCCCCAGTGGACTCGCTGAGGACACGGACAATAAGTACGTAAGTAATCCAGAAGTTATTGTTCTTGTGGGCAGCTGAAAAAGTCTCTAAATGCTAATTAAATAAAGCAGCATTAACAAGTTACAATATAGGCCTATTGATGTTCATAGACAATACCAATGAATAAAGAAGAAACATAAACGCAAATGTCAAGACTTAATATCGCATTAATGGTGGTTAGCAAATAAACAATAGTATTAATAAATCATTCAATACAAATGAGTACAGAGCATTAAATGTAAGCGCTGCATGTAGCAGTGCAATTGTGCGGTAATAACGATAACAAAAGTAAGCTCCTGGCTGACTTTCTTCGAATTTAATAATTCACGACTATTTATAAGCCCAAAGCCGGCGACCAAAATTCTACTCTGTGTGATGGCGTACGCTAGCCATAATACATTATTCTCTTCCCGTACGGTTTTCATACATTTTACCGCGAAATTTATTGATTTAGTTATTATGAAGGCTCAGTCGCTTTGTGATATCAACAACCCTATAATTTGAGGTTTCACTTTAAATTGATATGAGCTAAGATCACATAAGTCTATAATATTCTTAACAGCATTCCCAGGTTACAATATTCAACATTAGTGAATTATACAGTTACAGGTTTCTCGCGTTGCTTGTAAAGGAGACGTTTCAGAGCAGGTCGTAATGAGCGAAATTTCACATTCAATGCGGGATTTAAAGAAAAATCATTTTAGAATATAAAAAACACTTTATTGATAAAATAAACATTATTGATATGAAAATAAATGTTTTATATAACATTGAAAAAATATTATTTAATCACTTTGTTCCATGTTGCTAAAAAGAATCTAGTATTTCTTGCTGGGCCTGTTTACGTTTATTGTATAAAATTTGTCCATAAGTGTCAAATAACCCATCACAAACAGGTTTTACAACATGTATGCACAGGAACAGGTTCTGAGCCCTCATTTTCTTGGGACATAGTATGGCAGTCCATTTCCTGCAACTCTTCATTGGTTAAAAGCTCGCCATTTCATTTTAGCCAACTTTAAATATCATCTACATCAAAACCTTCAATGTCTCCGGAAGTGGATAAAATACTAATATCTTCGGTGTTAATTTGAATATTAATTTCATAATTGATGTTAATTTTCCTAATCGATTTCCTCCAACTGGGTAAGTTCATTCCGTTCTTGGTCGATGTGTCTGACAGCTTTCATAATATTAAACTGTTTCCACCAAATCCGCATGGCACATTTAACGCCTCCATCACTTTCTTCAATGAGCTGGCGCATCGTTTTTACATAAATAATAGGCATTGGATGCTGCTATTGCCCCCTAATCCATGGGCTGTAAGCCGGAATTGGTATTTGGAGGTGAAAATACTACTTTACGTGGAAAGTCGGTGCACAGAATTTCAAGTTCCAGAGGATGTCCCGGCGCATTGTCGAACACCAAAACAGCTCCAGGTTTAACTCCAATATTTTTTTATTGCTTATATTTATATTTATTTTACAGAAACTAGATTTAAAGCAGTCCTTAAATATATGTTGTGTCATCCAAGCCTTACGGTTACTTCGGCAATAAACTGGTAAATGGTTTTTAGAATAACCTTTCATGGCACGAGGAGCTTTGATTGATAAATCAAGAATGGTTGTAATTTGAGTTCTCTGGATGTATTTTCTCCGAGAAGAATTAGACAATCCTACACTGCTTTAAATCCAGAATAAACGTAGGGAAATAAACGTACGTGTTGATATTACTTTCCAATAGAGATTACTTTCCAATGTCTCGTGTATATAAAACATTAAATTTGGTGGATAATTTCTCACAGGCATAAGTTTTGATTTAGGTCCTCTATCCATTTACTTAACAAGTTTTTCATTTCTGTTATCAAAACTTCTGGTTCTTGTAACTTTGGTCGCTAAATCGGACTAACACTTTCGCCAGCCTTTTTAATTTTATATTTTCTTTGTACAATTGCTCAGACAATTGGATACCTTTTTCTACAGATGTAAATTTAGTTCCAGTTTCTATTAGTTTAATAATTTTTAGGTTCTATTCTAAAGCCACTACATTGCGAGTTAACTTATCAGATTATTCTTTTGACATTTTAAAAATTACAAACCGACGAAAAAGTGTCAATATATTTAACGTGCGTTTGAGACTGCAGCTATGATTGCACTGATTACAGGATACAGCATGCAAGTATTCAGGGGCGATCAGTCGCAACAGCGCCTGGCTCAACATTTGGCGGCACAAGATGTTTATTTAAGCATATGGTATAAAACCTCTGTACGCGGATTGAATATATGCTAACGCATATATTTACGTCTTTAATATGTACCTATAAGGTAAACTGTACAAGGAGCGATACATTCGAAAACTCTTCTTGCTCCACAGAATTTGTGCATATTTTCTATAAGAATAAATGGAATTTTGTCTCGTTTTTATAGGAAATGCGCGCTTTCTTATTTAAATACGTGTAAATCGAAGTACAGATGCGATAATAACCTAACGAAACAATGTTCGCCTAGCACTATAACGCACTATAACAAATTCGTACTCGTCGGGGTCGCACTCAACGGGGATTATCTGTAGTCCGTCGAGAAGTATTTCATATCAAATGAATAGCTACATTTAGTAAAATGATTGGCTTGCAGGTGTTATTATACATGGCATTCTATGTCAACGACTGAGTATCAGACAACAAACACCAACATACATGGGCACAAGCACAAAATATATAAAATAGAAATAAAATTTTAAATAACATAAAATTACAACACATTTGCAAAAATCCAGTACATAAAATTTATATTCAACAATATTCATCAAATAATTATTAAATGAATATTGTTTCTGAATGTAGACAGTTTTATTACTATTGAGTTAGAAAGCAAAAAATCAAAAAACTATTGAGTATTATATATACCGGTGCTTAAAACGAAAATTAATGGTATCGTTGGTCCACTGTCTTTAAACATTGCCGATAAATCCGATGTTTGTGGTTCGACAAAATGAGCACCCATCTCATTGGTTAGATAATCTTGCATACCGTTCGTTACTTTATCCGCGCGCAAACATTTTAAAATTATTAACTTTTGAAAAGAATCCAATTTGTTTTCTAAGAATTCTGGCAATTTGTGTCTGGAATTTTATTATAAACTCTATTTTTCGCAATTCAATAAATAAAAATAATAATATAGCAATAATAATAACAGGCAGGACTTACGAATATCCTAACAAACTTTTCATATTTATATTATACAGTATAAAATTAAATACAAAAAAAATAGAAAAGTAAGATATACAAAATCTATATAAACTGAAATATGATATATTAGTTGGTAGTCACAGAAACTG
>WYDF02306508.1:0-15246 GCA_009867245.2 Adranes taylori | reverse complement strand
GAAGTAACGACGCTAGAGCTTCGCGCGATTTGTAAAAAACTGCTATTTTTGTCAAATGCAAAGGCAATCCTCTTAAGCAGATTATTTGCTAGTCGAAATAGAGTAAGTTTTCTGATGGAAGATTTACCATAAATAAGTTTTACAATTAAAATGTAGAAATGATCATTGATCTCAATAAACCCTATGGTATTTGAAATCTTAAGTAAATTCTTTTACATAGGAACATCGTCGTATGCAACAAGCAGAGTAGGAGAACGCGATGACGGTATGTGTGACAATTTATTTTAAGGGTAGTAGATCCATAATATGTGAAGCACTCAGTGTGTCATACTGTGGTGTGTGTGAGGTAAGCATATCTGATTTGAGTTGCATCAATCATGACCGAAAATAATTATCCCGATATGTAATAATGTAATAGTAAAGGCACATAAGTAAAAGTACATTATATGTAAAATACGTAAACTACATATTTAGCTAGCCAAAAAATGTTGAAAAACTCCCATAGAGCCCGCAGACACGGATTTTATCTTTCATATACCATAAGCGTATGTAATAATACGTATAGGTATAGGAAAGATATAGGATTCATGTTTTGACCATTTTTTCTATTTCACCTTAGTACGTCTCTTGTTTTCACATCAGTGCAAACCGTTTATAAGTAATTCAACCAGGAGACTCCAAGGAATAATTTACCACAACAAAGTTTCAACATATTTTTTTCTTGCTCAAAAATTTAAAAGAAAGTCGCATTCTCGGTGACTGTGCGTACGTATGTCTGTATGTTCAAGAATTACTCGTAATCTATTGGACCGATTTGCGTGAAATTTGGTAGACAGGTACACATAAGTGATAACGTAAGTTAGCTTTGGATGAAAATAGTTACAGTATTTGGTTATAATTAAATAAATTCTTCTAAGTATGAATTTTACGAATTAATTAAATTAAATTGTGAGGCATTGAGTTTAATTATTGAAATTAATTTAATTTAATTAAAAAGGAATTATTAAGGTAACTGTGTAATTAAAAATTAAGTTCGTGGGGATACATAGCACAACAGAGACTGTAAGTAAAATTATTTCATGTTTATTTAAGAACTAATTGAGTGATAGATAAAACCCACTTTTAATATCTGATTTGCATGCATTGATTGAACATAAGCACTGAATTATTTTACTATTTGTTGAGGTGCTAATTATTTTATTTTGACTACATGAGTATTTGTTTTGATGGGCATGTACGCATTTGTGAGACTATTCGCAATGCATTTTATTAAGTTTAAAACAACTCTTTTATTCTATGAGCCATGACGCATAAAAGACTATTCGTGATTGTTAGGGGCACGCAGAATATAGTTAAATTTATGTTGATCTAGTATAATTTAATTAGTACAGTTCTCGTTACCCTACCAATGACAAAGTCTAGACTATAATTTCAAAAATCTCACTCAATCAAAACTAATTCTATTTAGTAGTAGATAAATTAAAGTAAGTATTAAAACGAATAGCATTTTTTCTAAGTAATGCTACGGTAGCACGATACGGTACCTGCAAGTAAGAGAGAATCGCTACGTTACCATATCCAAAAGATTTCCCTCTTACCCATGTCACGTTGGGGAGTAAGGGTCACCCCTAAATAAAGTGACAATATCACCAAGCAAAATGCACCGATCAGATAAACTTATGGTACTTAGTATATTTATATGCTAATGACTTCCAGTATATGAATGATGGGATAACGGATCCGTCCACGAACCTTTTATGCAAGTGTTTACTCCAATATCATTTCAAAGGGAGAGAAAAATGCATACATAACTAATTCATTACTTTCAGATTTATATGTATGCTGTACTTAAGATAGCAAAATGCTAACAACTAAACATACCATAGTTATTAAGTACTATACAAGATAATTGTTTTAATTGCCATAAAGGATATTTTGACACCAAGAAAAAGATCATAAACTTTGACAAGAATTTTAATATATAACAGAAACGCAGACCCCACTGAACTAAATATATTTTTATAAGCATGAAATATGAACAGAACAAACGGGTATAATCAGATATTTAAATATTAAAATATCAATTTTCCTTGTTATATAGCTTTAATTTCATTGAGAATTTCCTGCACTTTTCCCTTAAGATCAAAAGCACCTAATTCATTCAATGCCTTTACCCAGTAATCAGTTAGGTCAGTATGTTCTGCAAATGCTTTGGATAAACCTTCCGTATCCATAGTATCCTCAGTCAAACTCGTTTTTTGTTGAAGCATATTTATTCCAGAATGGTAAGATGTTGTCAAACGATTGTAGTAGATTTCTAAAACATTGCATGTTTTGTCCAATACGACTTTGGCTTTAGCATTTTTTGTTGGATCGTTTTTCAATATTTGAATAGCACTGGTTATTGCATCTTCAACTAAAACTTGTACTATTCTGATGTGTTCTTGCCATTGCTAAAAGAATCAAAGCGCAGGAAATGAAATTAGAGAATTTATTTACAAGGACAGACAATAAACTCTATCACTTACAAAAATGGTTCAAATAAGTCAGAAGATTGAAAATTCAGAAAGATCTGGAAACAGGGAAACTACCAGGTAAAATTAAGAAGTTTCTATGCACGTCTGTCAGATTCTGGACGACAAACTTATGACATGGCTAACTTCAACACACTTCAGTGCTCAGAATTGTTGTAATTCTATGCGCAAGTGAAAACAAAGAAATGAAAAAATGATTTGTGAATATTCCACAAATTAAGAAAAGTGAATAAAAATATCAATTAACTGTTATTGGAACAATAATCCGGAATATCCACAAGAATATATCAGTACAAAGTATCAAGAAAAAAATATCTTCTTCATTCCTTCTCTTTTATGAAGATCTAACCAGAGTTTCTTAATAAAATGCAACCCTAACAATATTGTTATATTGGTATTGGTATCTACATGATGATAGAACTGTGAACAACAATAAAATAAGTATAACTATGAAAAAAGATTTGATTCCAAGTAATCAAGAAGAGTAATCAAGAAAAGTGGTGGCATCCTTCCAAAAAATGCCATCTCCACGGATACACATACTCCGCCTTTGAACATGCTCATCAGGTGTAAAACCACCACCTGATATACGGTGGGAATGGCCAGTATATATTTATTCAACATAATATACATTAAAATCGTGATCAAATATTACCTTTCTAGCATCTTCAACTCTTTTATTACCAGTTGCAACATTTAAGTAATGATGTTCGACATACGAAGCTATAGACGCAACGATTCGTACATTACATTCAATTGTTTTGGTCAAATCTTCAGGAATATTTTTGAGTAAGTTAAATGCGGCATGCGTACGATGCCGGAACTCCTCTACTCCTTCCTGTCTGACTCTACGCGATTGCTCAAATTCCTCGATCAAATCGTCAGTGTCATCGGCAACAGCATCTTTATGGAATTAAAATGGTTAAATAGATTTGAGTTATGAAATGAATTAAGCCTCTACCCAGTTACTTAATTGGTAACATTTCTTATTTAAAAAACATCTTTTAGGTGTGCTTACGCAGTGCGAGTAACATGGATAGTAGCTGCAGAAAAGCTAATGTCAGTAGCTGCGGGATAGGAAGTGTTAATTGTGTGAACGTATCATGCCACTTACTAGCCAGTGTCATTCACCCACCTCTCTGAACAGAGGTTGTAATTTTGAGCTTCTTGTATGAAGTACTAATTTTTTGTTTAAGTGTAAATCTAACAAAATATTGCAAAATTTATGGAGTTGTATAAAGAACAAAAATGAAGTATCAAGTATGGATTGATGTATGACATCACATACTTCTTGTAAGTTTTGATCTGGAAGCGTTTGAAACCCTGAAAAGTATTGAGAGCATTCCTGATGCAACGACAGTCAAAAATTATTCTGCCTTCATTCTTGCTGCTGTGTCTATCTCCATGCTGGTATCATTACTGTATAATTTCGGAGCAATAAATTCAAAAGAAACTAGAATTTATTGCCCAATATTGAATTGCATTGCTGCTTTACACGAAGTAGTGATTTGACATAAATCTAGCCTTCGATAGATGGCGTTACGTGACAACTAATGCCATATTGGTTTTGACATCTGCCATCAACATATGACGTCTGTTAAAATTTGAAGCAAAAGATTAGTTTTTACAGTCGTCATAGGCAAGCAACTTTTGTGTTTAGTGAAAAATAGAAAAATTCGAATGTAGTTCAGTGAATAAGTTCCTTCACAAGACAGGGAAAAACAATGCAGAAATCAAAGTCGAACTGGATGCTGGTTATGGCGAGTCTGCACCATCGCTAGCAACAGTTAAATTGTGGAAAGCTGAATTTGTTCGTGGTTGTACGAGTGTTTTTGATGATGACCACCCAGAGCACTCAAATATCGTCACTACAACAGAAATCAACAAACAAAATCCATAATATGACAAAATCCATTAAGGCAAAGCGTCGAATCAAAATCCGCGAGCTAGAAGAGGCTGCAAACATATCAAATGAGCGTGTACACGCCATCATACACAAACATTTGGATATAAAAAAACTATCTGCGCGATGGGTGCCGCGATTACAAACTATCAACCAAAAACGCACACGTGTGTCGAATTCGGCGAAGCTTTTGGTGAATATTAAACGTGATCCGAAGGATTTTTTCGTCGATACGTCACTGTTGATGAAACGTGGGTCTCTTCCATCATGACAACGCACCGTGCAGGCAAATTTGAACCAATTAGGCTACGAATTGATCGACCACCGACCGTGTTCATCAGATCTAGCCCCTTGTGACTTCTTCCTGGTTCGAAACCTAAAAAAATGGCTTAGAGGACGCCGTTTTGCAACAAACTATGAAGTCATGACCGAAACTTACCACTATTTTGAAGAACTCGAACAAAATTACTTTTCGGAAGGGATAAAGAAGTTGGAAAGTCGTCTTGAAAAAGAAACTATGTTGAAAAATAAATAATAAAAAACAAAAATCGTGCGTTTTCTTACTTAGGCTAGATTTCCATCAAACCACCCTCGTATTCTCTGGCCTCTTTGTATTATATTACTTTTCAAATGGTACTTGTCGTCTCATGTTTTCTTTAGCTAACTTCTAGCCCAAATATTTCTTCTCTTTTCCTTTTCTTCATATTTGCAACATTTTTTCTCGTTCAGCACATTATTATAATATTATTTCGTTGGAGCACACTGGTATTAAAAATGACTAGTATACACAGCCGGATCGAGGCAGAAGCTGACCATGCGATTTCACACAGCAATCTAATCTCAAGGAAAGCTACGTAATGATACATGTATGAGGAAATCTATAACAGCAAGATGAATGTAGAAAAATTTTTGTCGTTCCTCATTAACACTGTTCACAATAATCACTGGTGCCCTTGAAAAATGATTACCCCACTCGGAAATTGAGCCCGACTCTCCCGATTTCCGGTTAGGTGTCTAGACTACTACACTAACAGTGCATGGATTTTCAAAGAACAAATGATTTGATTTTTATATGTGTTAAAGTCTCGTATGATTAACCTACGAAATGTACTTATAAACAAGTATTTGCAGGTACCAGCATTACCGTCAACACATGCTTTTCGTGTCCACAGTTAAGTCTTACAAGTTATCTTACATTTCATAGATTAATCATACGGTAATTTAACACATATAAAATCGTTCTTTGAAAATCCATGCTCCGCAAGTGTATTGACCGAAACACCTGACCAGAAATCGGGAGAGTCGGGTTCGACTCCCGAGAATTGATTATATGAATTTCATCATCATATCATTTAATACATCGAGTGACCATACACTAATGAAATATCTATTCTATTGTTCAGAATGTTCCTAATACTTTCCAGTGCATCAAAGGCATCCAAATCAAAACTTAACACCAGAATTATGTGATATCACATATTCGGCGTTAGTTCGTTATATATATATTCCCTGCATCTGGCTTTGCTGGAACATTCCGTTTCTCCTATGTTTGTGGCGTTAAATACGTTGTTATAAGTTCATGTGTAATATTCGTTTATCTTTCGCGTTTTATAGTAGGTCTGAATTTATTTTTTATTGTTTTCTACAAAAAATAAAATTTGTGAGCATTAATATCTTGTATTTAGACAAGAGTCTATCAGTTCTTTTATTAAATGTTGCCTTGATATATAAAGATTCGGTTTATATGCTTGCTTAAAGTTACGGAAGTCCACATAATCACAAGTTAGAGATAACAAATTTTCTTATGTTCTTCTTTTCATAAAATTCAAAAATTCTTATTTAAAAAAGAAATATGTATTTTCTTTTCTTCTCCTTTTACTACTTTATTTATTAATTTATTTATCATGTTTGGTGCGTATCAATTGTTTGTTGCTATTTCTTTTATTGTTCTTATTTCTTTACTTCTGCCTATGAGCAAGAATCACCTAGTATGAACTTAAGACTTTTTGACAAAATTCAAACTGCGGCACTTCCGTCATTTTATTTCAATCAAGCTCAAGATTGTTTGGAGCAAAAATCTTGTTAGCAAAAATCATACACGTGTGTACGAAATATCATTAAAATCGGTTCATTTCGGTTTAAGTTATTCACGTTGCGATATCTAACACATAAAAAGTGCCCGTTTCAGTGTTTGGCAACCTCATCAACTATGTGTGCGTAATTCAATGCATATTTTATTTCAAATGCTATGTTCATTCTGATGTGTTCATTCATATTTCCGCGTAGCGAAAATATAATGGTTCAAGATTAAAGATTTTGAATTGCATTTAGTAAAGAGAAGAAAAATATTAGTTTCGCACGCAAACGGAAATAACCGCATTCCTTTGTCAGTCATTTTCCAATGTCAAGTATCATTTGGAGCTTCTGCTAGGGGACATTTCGGGACGAAATAGTATAAGAAGCAGTCGTGGGCCTATTAGCCCTCAATTGAACGTTAGACGTAATATCGTTCAGTTTAAACATTAATGTATTTCAGTTTAAATTAAACTGAACTACATTACGTCTAACTTTCAATTACTTCAACTTTCAATTGAGAGCTAAGATTAAATTGATTTTAAACTGATTTTGATATTAACTTGATTTTAAATTGTATTTAGAGAGATGAAAAATATTAGTTTCGCACGCGAGCGGAAGTAACTACATTCCTTTGCAGGTCTTTTGTCAATGTCAAGTATCAGTTGTGGATTTAGCTAGGGGACATTTCGGGACAAAGTAGTATAAGAAGCAGCCTTCTTATACTACTTTGGAATGCCGTCATTTCCAGTTTGTGTTCAGTCTTGTATATCACAGTATGAAAGAAAAGCTTGCAAAAATTATAATCATTAAACAACAGATACACACAAACAATATCTAATATTAATTTATTTAGTATATTAGAGTTATTATAAAAAAGTTTGTTTTACTATAAATTATACAATAAACAAAGTAGCAATACAATAAAATATGAAATATATTCCTTACGATTTACAATTTATAATACAAAAATAAAACTTACTGCCAAGAATTAAAACTGTAATAATAAGAGTTACTTGTAGGAGTTTCATGTCGATGTAACGGGTAGTATTTTATTAGCAAATATTTTAATAAAAAATATTATTTTTTTATGTTACTTCCTTACATTTATATACCAATAAATATAAATAATTTTATTCATTTATCCACCTCATAAATTTCAATTTATGCAATAGATAAAAAAATATAAATAATTTTAGCTGTTTTTA
Organism: Adranes taylori; assembly: GCA_009867245.2. NCBI lineage: Eukaryota > Metazoa > Arthropoda > Insecta > Coleoptera > Staphylinidae > Adranes > Adranes taylori. Next base: position 7,528 of record WYDF02306508.1, on the reverse strand, counting down.
ATTAATATTATATTCAAAATAAGATAAAATGTTAATTATAGTAATGAATTTTCAAAATATTTTTATCAGTCATCAGAGTAATAATGATATTTTGAAAAAACAATGATTGTAATTAAAATATGCAATTTCAAATATAGTTATCAGTTATGAATAATAATTATTTTTATTCTCCTATCTTTTGCGTCAAACTATGCGTAAAATAATGCGATAGATAAAAATAATATTAATACATTAGTTGGGTAAATAGAACAAGAAAACAACAAACGACTATCACATTTTTTGTACGTCTTTTTGCACCCATTGCTAAATCAATTTAATAAATGTCAGTGTTAAAACCATGTCCGATATTTTAATACAATTTTATATTACTGCAAATCTCAGTGATAATTAACCTTTAAACATAGAATTAACATTTGTGTTATAAATTATAAAAAGTTGTTTCGACAACCGTATATACAGAGTCCGAGTAAAGTTCTGTTATCAACTGCAAGTCGTATCTGTCAAACTGTAAACGACAGCGCGCAGAAAATTTGAAAAATGACATTTCATTTTATTGTCGACAAGCACGTGAGAACATTATATTCTAACGCACATCATTTTCATTTTTTCGATAATAGAACTGAAACTAATAGTGTGATGGTACTCTATTTGGCTGGCAATTCACAAACAGCTATCGTTCGTGAACTGCAACATTTGGAAGTGGTGCATATCGCACCACACTGCGTTACAACAGTACCGGCAGCGTTGCAGACCGGCAACGATCCGGGGCGAAAAAAGTCGCCAACAAGCAAAAAAATTGAACGAAATCCACGACCCACTGCAACTTAAATGGTGAAAATACTGCAAATATCCGATTGGAGCGCTCGACACATATTGAACTTCAATTGAGGTCATACAAAATGCAAAAGTAAACCATCGTGACGAACAGAAGCGTAAGGAGCGGTTAGAAAGAGCAAAGATACTGGTGCGCTTGCACAAATGTGGCGAGTTTCCGAACATCATTTTGTCGGATCAACAAACAAACAAAACGATCGTGTTTGGTGTAAATGTTTGGGGCCGCAGTGTTCGCCAAATATCGTTCTCTGCTGGTTTTCGTCGACCGTGGCGTAACGGTAAATGAAACTGAGTACCGAGAAAAGGTGTTGAAACGTGCATAGCTGCCGTGGATGCATAAATTCTGTTCGGAGCGATCTACATTCCAAGAAAACTTCCAAGAGCACCGGTTATCGAACCAAAGTAAACCAAGCGTTCTTACAAACAAGTGTTCCAACACTTGATATCCGAGAAACAAAGGATCGCGAATCTAATGGATTTCTCCGTTTGGATATAGTAAAGGCTGGAATGTCGACTGAAAGACAGGAGAGTGTGGACACTTTAAAATCATATCTTCATAAGGAATAGGCAAAGATTCCACAACGGCACGTTTGTGCAGGGGATAACAAAGTAAATGGAAACCGCATCGAACAATGAGTTGAAATTTATTGATTACATTTTCAATATTCTGTGTGAATTTGGAATAAAAAATTCAAAAAATGTAGTATTCATGTCGTTTCGAATCGGTAACAGAACTTTCAAAAACCACAGTTTTGAACTTATATACTTCTGTACCTCCAAACCGTGATTCCCAACGAAAAACTCGGAATAACAAATTTTCTTGGGTTCTATATCTTTCATATATCATTTATGTGATTATAAAAAATAAAAATTTGATTGTGTCAACATATCTATCATATAATGAAAATCAAAAGTTCTACTAGACTGCGTAAAACAGTGATATATTTAGTTTTGACTATGACAGCTTACAACTCATCTATTCAATTCAATTTAAACCATTATTTGTTTAGGGTAACGATCGGTTAGCATAAAAATGCGCAGCTGTAATATTTTGTGGTTCTTCGTTACATTATTGGACTACAATATTAAACGTTACGTTTTCCAAATTCATATCATTTCTATGACATTAGTCTATGGTAGATTTAGCGAAAGAGGTTAATCGACCTCAAACTGCGATTTAATTGAAATTTGTCAAAGTTAAATATTATACATAAAATTTCAGATCCAATATACCACACGCATTATCATACTAATTTCCTTGCGAAATTTGAATCAAAAGATAAGAATAGAATAAGGCGAATGCATTTTACTTTATATGGATTTGCAAGCTGTAAGAGTATCAGCGATTCTAAATGCAACCAAAATTTACTGTAAAACAAAGTTGGCATGTCATAATTTCACTATTTTCAACAAAACTAGTCACCAAGCTACATGCTTCTGGTTCACTTAAGTTGATAGTGGGCTAACTGCTTCAACTGTTGCGTCATGTGTAACCCATTATTTGGAAAGACATTGGTTATTGAGTAAACTTCCAATTATTATATATTCAGACGGGTGTGGTTTACAAAATAGAAATAATATTTTAGCTAATGCTCTTCTTAATAGTACACAACATCGAAATTACTCAAAAATATTTAACAAAAGGTCACACACAAATGGTCACACAAAAAGGTCACAAAAAGGTCACACACTACGTTCATGTCTGCATAGAAAGCTGAAAATAGGGAAATTGAATTACCAAGTGACTATGTTAAGGCTTCAAGAGAAGCTAGAAGGAACCGGGAACCGTACGAAGTTATACAACTATCACAGAATTTTTTTAAGGATTATTCTAAACCAGAACATCATCGCTATTCTAGGATTAGACCAGGAAAGAATAACGTGGTTAAAGATATTAGCTCTCTGAACTATTGTCCCAATGGAAACATACGATATAAGCTAAATTTTATCAGGATGAATATCAGGATCTACCTTCAAGATCTAAAGTAATTTGTACCGTTTTGAATTTCCCGTAGCAGTACGAGGCTCGTTTACCAATCACCGAAAATGAGATGATGCAAAAGATAGTTGATTTTACCAATTTGAAGATAATCTCCACCAGACAAAAATATAATATGTCCAAGTGATTCCCTCAGTCACGAAATAAAGTTTGGCCTTCTTTTATTGAAAACACCAATTTGCCCGAAATGAAGGCATTTTTCGGCTGTTGAATCTGCAATCCATCTTCAAATGTGATTATGAAGACATCCGTTCTATGTGGGCAGTAGATGGGACAGGAAGACCTACTTTTCGTGCCACAATGAACTTGGCAAGATTCTCGTTTTTATTTAACTGACAGATGTGACAATGTCGAAACCCAAAAAGAAAAAGTCAAAACTGATAAATTGGCCGCTGTGTCGGATATTATTTGATGAATTTGTAGCTAGATCAAAGTCATGTAATTCGCTGGGAATTTACCTAAGTGTAGACTTGTTGTTGATCAATGTTGCTTGTACCATTTCGGGGAAGGTGTGGATTTCGGATGTATATTCCGAACACACCTGCCAAATATGGCATCAAAGTGCAGGTTTTGGTTGACGTTAAAACGCATTATTTAGTAAATGCAGAGATTTCATTACCGAATCCGATAAGAGTGGTTCTTAGGCTTGTGGAGTGTGTTAAAGCCTGAAACAGAAACATCACAGGGGACAACTGGTACAGTAGAGTGGAACTCGTCGATGAACTGAAGAAAAAAAGTTTACTTACGTGGGGACTTTTGAGAAAAAATAAAAAAAATGTTTACCACTTGAATTTTTACCAGACCGAAAACGTGAAATTCATTCATCAACGTTTGGATTTACTTCTTCAACCACCATAGCCAAACAAAAAATAAAAGCGTTATATTAATTTCTAGCATGAATCATGTCAATTCTGTCAACGAAACAACCAAGAAGCCGGAGATGATTTATTTTTATAATGAAACAAAATCCGGGGTTGACTCTTTAGATGCAAAATGTGTTTTCTATTCAGTATCCAGAAGAACCAACAGGAGGCCAATAGCCAATTTCTGTTGTATTGACAATTTGCAGGTGTAAATTCTAGAGTATTGTACCAATTGGCATCAAACGGCCACGAGATAAAACGATATTCGTTTCTCAAAACTCTAGGGAAACATTTAATAGATGAACATCTGCGATTCAGAATGGCCAACAAAAATGTGCACACAAAACTACGAATTCTCATTGCAGAACTACTGGGAGTCGCGAATCCTATTTCTGAGCAACCACAAGCACCTCCTGAAAAAAGCAAGAGAACAAGGTGTGCTATATGCCTCACCAACAGGGATAGGAAAACTGCTAACCGTGACATGTGTTAATTGTCCGTTTGCAATCAATATTGCAAAAAAATGTGACCTAAATGTTTTTGAAAATAATTTTAATTTTTGTTCGATTTATGTACTGAAACATATTCAACTAATTTAAAATTATTTTATAAAGGTTTTTTTTAAGGAGATTATTGAAATTTAATTATTGTGGGTCCTGAGGACCCTTAGGAAGGTAAATAAATGAATTATAAGGTGACAGTCAAAACAAGAATCAACTCTTGTTTTATGCAAAATATAATACAACGAATGACTTCCAGTAAACTTCTACGAATTTTTGGATATAAAAATCACACAATGAAAATTAGTAATAAATGTCCCGTGCATGTTATTTGAATGTGACGGCATGTATCGTTTGCATGAGTTATGCAATAAAATAAAAAGTACTTTTTATTTTTATTAATCAAAGGAATTAACTAACTACTGATAATATTAATAACGCTATTGTTTAAATCATAGAGGTTGGTTTGCAAGTAATGCTATTTAACAAGCATCTCATGTTTCCATGGAATATTGAAATTACGGATCTCGAACAAACAACAAACAACAAATTCTTTATACCTATTTATTTAATTTGAGACCAGCATATTTTCCTATGTACATAGTGAGAGCTACAAGCAAGGAGGTGCGAAAAAGAGATAGAAAAAAATATGTAAAAGAGAAGGAGCGACAAGGTTATAGGTTATGATCGTTTTATACGTGATCGATTTTACAAGACAAGCGAAATAGTTTATAAATATAGATTCATCTGAGAAGGAATCCTTGCTGCTTGATAATATTGTCAACAAACTTTGCTCGATAATCACCATACCGCCTATTTTTACATAAACTTCATGGCCTTATATCAATGGTCATATATTTAGGAAACACATAAAAATTTGACGATGTTCCATAAAAGTTACTTAAAAAAATATTAGAATATACATTGGCGTACGCAACTTCTGGCCGCTTTGAGTCAATGGGCGGGGGTAGTCCTTTGTCATTAGGTCCTCAACCTTATACTATTCAGAATGCTTTCAATGGGAAGAAAAATATTGGATGGGAGGGTCATCTGCCCCCCTTTGCTGCTCCCTGTGTACACCTTATGTGAAAGGTAAGGCCATATATTTAGGAAAGACATATCAACATTTGAAGATCTAAACTTTTCAAACAAATTATTACCAACAAACTTTGCGCGATAATCACTTCCTTTGAAAACGCTTACAACCTCAAATTTATATGTCATTCCTAAATATACGACCTTTCATATAAGGCCATAAAGTTGATGTGAATAATAGGCGGTATAGTGATTATCGTGCAAAGTATGTTGGCAACATTTATATGAACAAAAATATTTTGTATCCGTAATGTCTGTTATTCTTACATTTTTTGACAACTTATTTGAAAGGGCTACCTCCACAAATTTTAAAACGTCTTTCCTAAATATATGACCTGTCATATAAGGCCATAAAGCTTTTGTGAAAAATAGGCGGTATAGTGAGTGATTATCCCGTAAAGTTTTTTGGCAAGATTGATATGAAGAAGATAAGATGCATCCATCGCAGCCATAATTATAAAAATGTTTTGACAACTTTTTTGAAAGGGATACATACTCAAATTTTGATATGTCTATCATAAAAATGTAATATCCTTTCATATAAGACCATAAAACGATGTAAAAAATAAGTGATTATCGCGTGAAGTTTTTTGACAAAATTGATGCCAAGAAGATATGATGTATCCGTGGCAGCCAAAATTATAAATAAATTTGACAACTTTTTTGAAAGGGCTACATCCTCAAATTTGAATGTCATTCACAAAGCCATAAACTTTCATTTCTATCCATACTCATTTAGAGGAAACTAAGCGGTGTAGTGCTTATCAATGGCGAAAAGGTAGGGTTTGCGCAAAAACTGTACATACACTGTGTCCCCATTTCGATGTTCAACATTGGTATGCCGGTTATTAGAAGGCATACAGTTACGGTTAAATGGGAATGTTTTGCGGAATTCAATACTTGTGGCAAATCTCATTCCAAACGAATCCTAACTTTTTTCGATTTTAAGATAATTTGAAAAAACATAAATTTGTCGATTTCAATTTTCCTCAATAACTCGATTATACATAATGCGACCTCTTCTAAAGTTTTACAATATTCATACACTTTTGTAAGACAAATTTTTTGACGCAAATAGATATCTCCGATTGTCATTTGTTTTCAAGTTATTAGTACTAGCTTTTGTTTTTCATATGGCAGCCATATTGGATTTTTGGTTAGTCAGGTAGTCTAAAAAAAGACCTTGTCAACGATATTAACAAAAACATAAATAAATCTTTAATATAAAATTAGTACACTTTGAAATGAAATATCAGAAAGAAATGGAAGCGAAAGATATGTCAAAAGTAATACTATAAAAAATCAAAAAGTAGAAACAACATAAAAGCCAAAAGTTAAAAACCAATACTAAAAGCTCAGATTCATTTAAATAAATTGTTCATTATGACGACCATTCTGTTCCACACATTTTTGACCATTCTGTTCCACATATTCTAATAGAGTGACAAACTATGGGAAGTGTTTTTCCGTTTAATGATCTTAGTACATCCAGCACTCGTTGAATTTCCAGAGTTTCTGGCGCTTCAAAACTAAATACTTCGTTTTTGGTGGTACCCCATAAATAGAAGTCAGTGGGGAGGATAAGGTCGGCTGATCTCGCATGCCATTTTATTGGTCCTTTAGTTGAAAGCATCCATTCATTAAAGTTTTCTCTCAAAAAATGTTGCACCTCAAGAGTACTTTGAGCTGGGCAACCATCCGGCTGAAACCAGATCATTATCTTTTAAATCATTATCGTATTTCACAGTGATAACTCGTATTTGATTTTTTCTCAAGGTTTTGTGTACAGTGGACTTTGGAATTCTAGTTTCCCGAGCCACATGGCGAACTGATGAGCTGGTATTATTGCCAATACTTTGAAAAATATTATTTCGGCGTATCAACATCGTTAGCTTCATAATTAGCCCGCTGTTGTTCGAAACTTTCAAAATTCAGTAAATTGCTAAGTATCTTTCTAAATATTGTCCTATGTGGTTGTGTTCTCTCTGGAAAACGCTCAATATTTGCTTTAAGATACACCTAAACTTATATGAACTTTTTCTTTATTTGAATACTTGTGTGCCATTATGAAAACCAATTAGCCTTAATACTAAGCAATAATTAGGTATATACTAATAACTAGATGTATACATTAATTAATCTCTGTGACATTAATTTTACCACTGACATGTAATTTCAAAGTTTACTACTACTATTGCACATTATGTCTTTTGTTAATTTGAAACTAAGCATCAGTA
>WYDF02306497.1:0-15246 GCA_009867245.2 Adranes taylori | reverse complement strand
GCGCGTTAGAAAGAGTAGAATATAGAACAACTCTATAGTCTATCAGTGGCCTAATATAGGTTTTGTAAGTGTGATGTTAGAGTTTTCGTATGACAGCCTCTAAAACGTCCTCTAAGTGTGGAGTTCAGGTTCACGCGTTTGCGTATCCTGGAAAGAGTGTATTTTAGGTCGGAATTCCAGTTAAATATTTTATTAAACCAGACAACTAGATATCAGATTTCGTCTTTCAACGAAATAGGTTCATTCCAGAGTCGGGGTTTGATGTGGGTCCGGTTTTGATGTTTCTTTTTGACATTGTTGGGATGCTGAATGAAGATGGCTTGAGTTTTGCTCGGATTAGGGCTGATGCGCCATTTTTGCGCCCATTTTGAAAAACTGTCTAAAGATAACTGTAGATAACTGTTTGTAGTTTCCGCTTTTAGTGAGCATGCCCAGTAAGCTGTATACAATAATAATTCTTCTTTATAAACTTAAACAATAATAATAATTCTTCTTTATAAACTAACGGACTGCTTAATTTTCATTGGCAATTATGTTATCTATTTGAGAATCGGGTGGATTTAATTAGTAAATTCCAAATTTATCTATCAAATAAATTCCTATCCTACTATAGTCACGACTAAAATAAACGTGACAATATATCTGAAATACTTAAATATTTGGTATCGTTGATTGTCATTACTGAGTTATGAGAAAACATCATTAGACTTCAAATTATTAGATTTATTATTGGCACATTTAGCTGTTACTTTGAAGTATTCTGCGAAACGAAAAATCGGGATGTTGTGCTTCCTCTATTTTTTTTTCATTTTTGACCGGATATTTACTTGTAATATCATCTAAACAAAAATTACTGCACTTACAACAGTACGTAGGTTTAATACAGAACTAGTGGTGTTGAGAACTTCTGATTTAAAGAAAAAGTAAATGTCTTATCTACAAATGTGTTTGAAAGTTTGCTTGCTAGCAAATGCGTTTTCAAGTTTTCATTAGTTTTCCTACGCTGCTGATGAGCATTAAAACTTTTCTAGAAACGTAGGTGCTTGTAGGAATTGAACTTTCTAAAACTAAAGTTACAATTAGTAAGTAAAAAAATTTCAAATGTGAAAACGCTCCAATTATCCTAAAGTAATTGCTATTGTAAAGAAACTATTAAAGATTCAGCTCTAAATTGAAAGAATGTAAATATTAAACACCAGTCCTACACCAAATCTTATTATTGAAACATCTAAATTAAAAAGTATAGAAAACTAATATACAAAAACATTATAAGCGCAACAAATAAAAAACATCAACATGGAGTAAATTAGCCGCCGAGAGAAGCTGCTTGCCAATGGGATGGTAATTCCGAAACATATGCCGAAGAAAAGAAGAAAGAAATGAAATCTCTCTTATTACTGCTAAACCACTCTTAAACTATAAAAATCATTGAATTACTCCCGTATTTGAGTTACAATTACTCCTAGATTTAAAATACTTCTATCAGAAATAGTAGAACTCTAGCAATGCCAGGACATGGTCGTAGGAGGAACCATCTTCCGTCATAAAACATGCCATAAAGTGAGTTGGGTTCCGCCCAACGGCAAAGTACAAAACCAAATTGACTACTTCGCTATCAGCAAAATGTGGAGAGGCTCACTTTTGGATGTTAGAAATAGAATAGGAGGAGACGTTGGAAATGACCATCACCTAGTGACATCAACCATTAGAATCAGAACAAAGAGGACAAAGAAGGTTAAATGTAGGAAAACTTAGTAAAAGCTGGGAAACCAAAGAGATGATTCCTAGTACTACAAGGAGTAAACAAGGAACAGATGTATGTAGAAGACCAGTGAAGCTAACTCAACCAAGCCATGAGAGAAACGTATGCTTCAGTGCTAGGATACAGGAAAAGAGAATGTAGATCATGGATGTCTGAAAGAACATAGGATATTATAGAACGAATGAAACAAGCTAAGATGAGACTACAACATCAGCCACAAGTGCACAGGAAGGCACAAAGGCAGAATACAGAATACTTAACAGAGAAGTCAAACGAAGTGCAAGGGGAGATAGGAGAAGACTGTGGTTAAAACTGATTGGTGGGAGATATGGTTAAAACTGCGGAAGAAAAAAAAACAAGGACACAGCAATGAACTGTACAGGATCACCAAACAACTGTCCAAATGGAAGTTAAACCACAGAAAACCAATAAAAGATACACAAGGATACCTTTTAACAGAGCAGCTCAAACGATGGTGTGAATTCTTCATGGAACTACTGAACCGACCCAATGCAGTGAGCCAAAACCAACAGGAACAGAATCAAGATATAAAGCCGCTAAAGGTAGATCTTAACCAGATCACATGTCAAAGCTCCAGGTATTGACAACATACCTGCAGAAGTACTCAAAAACAACGCTAACCTGACAGCAAAAATATTATTGATCTACTAAACCAAGTGTGGAACACCGAAGTAATGCAAGTAATGCTGATTGGAAAAGTGGGGCACTCGACAACTGGCCACGAAAGGGAACCTCACCGAATGCAACAACTGGAGAGGTATAGCGCTTCTATCTACGCCAAGTAAAACTTTTTAGCGTATTTTATTAAGTCGCATCAGGAAGCCACTCGACGGAAATTAAGAAAGGAGTAAGCTGGATTCAGAGAATGCAGATGCTGTACAGACCAAAACAACACCCTAAGAATCATAGTGGAACAAACGCTTGAATATCAGTCGCCCCTATATCTGACGCTTGTCGATGTTGAAAAGGCCTTTTACAGCATAGACCGAAATTGTCTATGGTCAGCGCTAATAAATTACGGAATCTCAGATAAAATAGTGTGCCTAACTAAGGCTATGTAGAGTGGATACAAGGGAAATGTGCTTCACGAGGGAAAACTTTCTGATGCAATAAAAACTGGAGCAAATCAAAGCTATTTGCTCTCGCCTATTCTATTTATAGTAGCGCTGGAACACATAATGCGTACAGTAGTGGCCGACGGAGCTAAGGGAATCCATTGGAGACCCACAGAGAGATTAGAAGATCTGGACTTTGCAGAACCGAGATATGCAGACCAACCTCGACACTTTAGAAACTGAAGCTGCGAGAATTTGCCTCAAGATGAACAGACCAAAAAAGAAAGAGCTACGAGTTAACCCCACCAAAAATTATCCAATCCTACTTCATGGAGAAATTATTGAAAGAGTAGAAACCTTCTGCTATCTAGGGAGCGTAATTTCAACTTCTGGGGGAACAGATGAAGATATCGGCAATGGAATAAAGGAGGCGAAAACAGCTTTCGCCAAGCTGTATCCGATATGGAGCTCCAAATAAATATCATTACAAACAAACTTTCGATTGCTAGAGTCGAATATAAAATCAATATTCTTCTACGGGTGTGAAACATGGAAGACAACGGCAAGACTATATCAACAAATATACAGTGAACCGATTTTTAGGACTGTCCTAGGAATCTGATGGCCAAACATAATCTCCAACGACGAAGTATGGCGTGCTCAATGCTTTACGCACATAAAAAGGAGAAAATGGCGCTAGATTGTCCATACGCCCTGAACCCTGAACACATTCCCAAAGAGGCCCTTAACTGGAACTCCCAGGGAAGGTGAAAACCGCGGCAAACATGGCGAACTGTAGAGAACGGGGTGGCAGAAATTGGCAAGTCCTGTCACACAATCAAACCCATAACAAAGAATAAAACCGGCTGGAAAGCCCTCACAGATGCCCTATGCTCCTTGGAGGAGTACTAAAGGAAATAAGTAAGTCAATCAGATAATATGCGGAGTTTTAGAAGTACAATTGTCAATTTTTTGTTGTTGCTTCGTTAGTACATATTTTTCCAAACATATGCTGACATATGCTTGTTGTCACGGCGATTTTTTAATTGTGACAAAAATAGGACAAAGGATTTCCAACAATGTTTGTGTTAAAATTAAAATTAAGTGCAGCGCAGTACATTCTATCGTGAACAGTCGATCGAGCAGGTCAATTTCTGGATCTAATTAAGCTGCCCCAATATCTCACTACGAGGAGGCGACACGCTGAGAAGACAGTAGGCGGCAACCAAGCACGCTAATTATCTGAAGCGTCACGCAGAGCGAAAAAGGACAGGCGAAAGAACTGGGAAACTTACCAGCTACCTGCGATATATAAGCTTATTTATAAGCTAACATAAAGAAAGCTTTAAAATACTAAATACTAACGAAGGCATATAAGAATTTAATTATTATTTTTTTTCTTTTCTCTTCTATTTCAGTGGCTTTTATAAACTACCTGCCACTGCTGGTGGTCGTAGGGCTTTCCCACTAGTGCGGTTCGCTACAGAGTACTGGGCCTAAACGGCTAGTGGGCATAGGAAAAATCTCCTTATTTTTTTTGTAATCTCACTTTATAATCTCTTTATAAATTTTTGACATTAATAAACGAGGTGATAAAACTCATGGAATCTATTCCTGAACTCCAATATGAAGACTCGAGAAGCGATTTACCCATTCGAGTTGACACAACGACGCATCTTAATGACCTTAATAAAAAATTGCAAAAGAAAAAGAAATTGAGGCCTTTGTTATGGTCTGCTGAGGCCCCAGATCGAGAAGATCGTACCTGGGTACTTGTGGTGAGAACTAACATCTACCTATGTTAGTTGTCGCCTGTATATCCTTGTAGGGTGTCTTATCCTCATCATAATTATCCTCACTCGAGTAAAGTTACGTAGACATAAGTAAAGGAATAGTCAATTCATAAATTCCTATCAGTTGCGTCGGTTATAGGCCATGGCCAGGCCAAGGTGAAAGAACGCCGACGGTAAATAAATATAAGAAGAAGAAGAAGAACTTTTTCTGGTAATCTGTAGATTACCATTTTTTTAATCAAAATTTAACATATATACAGGTTCTTCTTTTGTATAAAACCACAATTGGCTCCAATATGTTTTTTCTTTTAATTTTGTATACAGAAAGACCCTTTAATCAGCAACATATACATGACACAATTACATTATTTCAAAGAATTTGATTTTCATGAAAATGGTAAAAACTAAATTTAAGATAAAGACATCTCGATTTTTACAGTTTAAGTAACTGAATATACTGGCCCAATTTGACCAATAACAATCTTTTGAAAATTTTTTAGTAACACCTTGTATCCCTTGTACATTTCAATGGCTCTCTACGTTGTCTTTCAAATGGAACGCACATGGGTGGTACAGATTCTACGGTTAATATCTTTTAAATATTTTATGGTCACCTTGTTTAAACACACACACACACTAATAATGGCTTAATAAACCAGGCTAGTAGAAAAGTAATACGAGTAAGAATTTTTAATTTTATAGGATGTAAGCAGGCCTTATAGGTTATATGCAGCTTATAGGATATAAGTTGGCATCTTGGCCTCAATTATTTCATTCATTACACATAAATTTTTCCCATTTTCTTCTAAACTTCTTTCCTCCGAATGTTCCATCTCTTCTCTCATTTCCGCAAGCGTCTTAAGCCTCACAGATTCATGGAGCCAAATACACTTCCTTTGCTTCTTGAGTCCCCTCGCTAGGTTAATAAATTTTATTGTCGGTAGCAAGAACTAATTGTAACTTTTGGAGAGACTTAAACTACCTGTTTGAGCTTTTCTGAGATCGTTTAAAGATTTGTATACTTAATATAGATTAAAAGAATTGAGTTTTTAATAACCAGACCAAAACTATACACGACACATTTGAAATTGAGAAACAATTGTTATAGTTCTTAAAAAAATGTCACTGGGTATTTCCCTAGTTTACTGCAGCTATAATTTGATTTTGAATCTCAAAACCAGCTCTATTAAAACATTCTTCAATAAACACAGTCATACTAGCCTACTGTAGGAATAAATAGTCTACATGTCTGAAGCTGGCCCGAAAGGGTTGTGAATATACTTGTAATCTAATAATTATACTATAAGTGCTAACTAACAAACAAGATTATAGCACATGGAGCATACCACCAATAAATATACCACATGGAATTTATTCAGAAAGTTAAAAGTACAAGTTTATTCATCAAAATCAATATTGTCCCCTTCAAAGTACTCATCATCGACTGCAACGCACTTGATCCAATCCTCGAAATATTTATCATACTCGCTTTCCGGTACGACTATCAGAGTCGTTTCGAGTTTTTCATTGGCTGCTAAAACGCGTTCCCCGGAGCAGTTTACTGAGTCGATGGAACAGGAAGAAGTCGTAGGAAGCTAAATCAGGCGAATTTGGTGGCTGTTGGAGGGTATTCGTTCCATTCCTGGCCAAAAACTTGCGGATAACGACGGCATTGTGCGACGGTGCGTTATCGTCGTGTGCAAAATCCACGATTCTTTGTCCACAAATTCACATTGCTTCTCTGTCAAATTTCCAGAATTGTGACAAATTCTGGCACCTATTTCTGCGTCACGCATTCGTCTCATAACTCCCAAATAATACTCCTTTTTAACTGTCTGATCTTGTGGCAAGAATGCATGAGGCACAACACCGTTATAATCCATGAAAATCGTTAGCATCGCTTTCTTTATCGACTGAAAACGACGTGATTTCTTCCATCTTGGCTCATTCGGTGTTCGTCCTTCACTCGATTGTGCTTGGAGTGCGTCTCATACTTATAAACCGACGTCTAGTCTCCAGTAATGATGCGTTTGATGAAAATCATATTTATCACGACCTCAACGCGGTTCCGTTTTTGCATCACATGCAGGTCTTTGTGCACCAGCATTGCAGCGACCCGCCTGAAAGTCAAATCATTTACAAAAATGTCCATCATACGCCATCATTTCTTCGATCTTATTGATGTTTTCGTCGGTTTTTGATGTCAACGGCTTGACATGGCGTTCCTCATCCTCGACGGACTTACGATGGGCAAAAGTACTCAATTTTTACAAATTTCAAGTTATGGCGCTGAAATGTAGAGGGATATCATTGACAGATCTGGCAACCTAACAAAAAAAACTCAAATCTGCTGACGAGAGCACCACACGGTAGTCGTTCCTGAAACTTTTTGATACAGGTGGTAGGACTAAATGATTTAACTTGTCATATGGTATGTACCACTATTTCTGGAATCTACTCAATAGGATACTGAAACCAGATCAGTTACAGCTTTCAATTTTCTAATAAAAAATATATTTCTTATAAAGCAACTTGAAACTAATTATACCTGTTCAAATAAGTCAAAATGTACTTATCAAATTGAAAAAAGGAAAAGGGCTCCTGCAAATACGGAACTAAAAACTTTTTTAATCAAATAACGGAAAAGAGAATTAGATTTATCTTTATAATTGCTCTTTAATAAACTATCAACTTATCAACTACTTAATTAGTTTCCACTACGGCAAATATATATTCAGTTTTACGTTAATGTGCTTAAGCTCACTCTTAAAATTTAATAGGTTTTGTTAAAGTACACATTTCCTGCTTACTTTTTGGAGATAAAAGCCATGAACATAAAACAAAATTACGGCGATGTAATTTAATATTCTTTAAAATATTCATACAAAGGTGAATGTAGTAAAATAAGAATAAATGTTCGTTTGTGTACGCATAGTCGATGCTTTTAGGTGTTGCGCTTTGAAATTAGGAGATACGGAATGATTGGATGAAATGGTGAATTTTATGAAAAGATCATAAAACAAAATTCGCTTGTCGTTGAAATTAGTTTTATTAACATTTTCTTTAACATATATTTTATAAGCTTACACGTTTTAAGTACCTCCAAAGAAAAACTCGTCTTTTGAAATAATGTTGATTTCAAAAGACGATTTGAAATAATAGGATTAAAACAACATTGTTCAATATAAAGAAATTATGATTACAGACTTCAAATAAGAAGAAAAAACATGATTGTTCTTAATAACAAAGTTTTTCATTAGTGTTGTAATAAATACACTTACATGCTATTACATTAAATTATTTATTTACTGCCGGTTTCGGTTTCGGCCATAGTCAGGTGAAACTACAGAAGTATTACATTAATTTACACCATATAGGAAATAAATTAAATTACGGTATATCAAAGGTTAGGTTTACATTTATAATCTATTACTTAATTTGTTGGTTTTTATAGGTTGTTGTGTTTGAATTTATTTGTCCTCATTTGGTTTGAATTACTACGTTAAATAATTATTGGATTTACCGTAATTGAGTTATGAAATTTTGCACGTTTTCTTATTGCACATTGTGTATTTTGTTTTGTCATTATTAGTAGTATGCTGATGTTTATGTACGAGGATTATTCGGTAACTACGTGGCCTAACAAAAAAACGCAATGCCTTCAATGTAGGTCGGAATCATTTTTCCGCCGATTAATTTTTTCAGAGTTGGAAACAGATGATAACCTCTGGGAGCCAAATCTGGCGGATTAGGAGAATGAGGCACTAATTCAAATCCCAATTCATTACTTTTGGCCATTGCAATCGCAAATTTGTTAGCAGGTGCGTTATCCTGCTGGAAAAGCACTTTCTTCTTTGCCAAATTAGGTCGTTTCTCTTTGATTTTGTCGCTTAATTGTTGCAACAAATTGGCAAAATACTCGCCACTTATTGTTTTCCCCTTTTCTAAGTAGTCTACCAAAATAATTCCATGAAAATCCAAAAACACAGTTGCTTACTGACAAAACTGTTTTTGCCTTCTTTGGTGACGCAGAACCTTTGTATTGTTTGGACTATTCTTTGGTTTCGGGAGTGTAATGGTGGAGCTAGGTTTCATCGACTGTTATGAAACGGTGTAAAAAGTCCTTCGAACTGCGGCGAAAACGTGGCAGAAGGTTACGAGAAACACTCAAACGTTTCAGTTTTTGCTCCGGTGTGAACAACCGCGAAATATTTCCAATTCTTCAGTCAAAATCCTGTGCACACTGTTATTTGAGATACACACTATATCTGCTATATCTTATACTTTTACTCGACCGTCACACTAGACGATACGCTGGACTTTTTCAATCATATCCGGAGCAGTAGCAGTTTTCGGACGTCCACTACGGGGTTCATCATTTGTGCTTCTACGACCACGCTTAAATTCAGAAACCCAGTTTTTAGCCTTTGAAAACGAAGGAGTGGATTCCAATAATGTTGAATCCATGTCTGCTTTGATTTCGGTTGGTGTCGGTGGGTGTTTGATTTCGGATAGAAAAAATAAAAACGATAAAAGAAAAATATGCATAAACGAACAAACCGGACTACCTTACACACCAATATTTAAATACCTAAAACGTACCTAAAACTGCAAACAAAAAGAACTCAATATACCAGCACATGTGTCATCTAAATAAACATCAGCTGACTACTAATAATAACAAAACAAAATTTACAATGTGCAATACAAAAACATCAATTTTTTTGATAACTCAATTACAGTAAGTTCAATAATAATTTAACATAATAATTCTTACACAATCAAACACCGATAAAAACCAACAAATGAAGTAATAGATTATAGATGTAAACTTAACCTAACAAATACTGATATACCATAATTTAATTGATTTCTTCTACTATCTAAATTAATGTAATACTTTTGTAGTTTCACCTGACGATTACCAGAAACCGAAATCGGTACTCAATAAATAAATGAATGTAGAAATAAGGAAGTACTTTTATTATAACACTAAAAAACAATTATTCTTTCCGAGATCAATCACGAAGATATAATTCATCCTCAGTATACATTACAAGATAGAGGAATCCATGGAAATGGCGATTCCCTAAGCCTATTATTTGGTTGATTTAAAAATATTTTTGATTGAATCTCGTATAAAATAATAAACGTTAGTAATATAAAATCATCATATAAAGTCATATCTTATCATACACTCACGGCTAATTTTAAGTATCACGATGTATTGCTGATAGGCATTAAAGAAAATAATCTAATTTCAGAATTATATAATTAATATTTATAAATAGTGATTAAACATAATTGACCAATTTAGTGTTTATTAATTCAAGTTATTCAAAACTAGTTAATTCTTTGGATTCGCTATTGCATTTTAATAGTTATGTAAATATTTAGAAAGATAGTACTTGCGTGCACTTATTTGCGTTGTACCTAATTTTGAATAATCCCCAAGCTTCTGAAAAGTCCCTTTATTCCCTAGCCAACGCTGCCTTCAGGCCAGAGCTGTCACTGACGAAAAAGTGTACCACCGTTGACTTGTTTGCCTGGAATGGAATGCAGCTATTTTCTATTAAACATCTGCTTGCATCCAGATTATATTTTATTAAATTATTTACATTCTTGCCCTTTGGCACTTCATTTTACGTAAAATAATATTTTATACCTAAAATATTATTTTGATGCAACAAAAAAGGTTTTGTTGCATCAAACATTTTTTTATCTACAGCTTTAAGTTTAAAAGCTTCCGCCTTTTGGAAGGTTCTAGAGACGCCACTAATTTATACCCTTGTAATATTATAAAGTAGAAACTGATTGCATTTTCTAAATTTTGTTCATGCTCTTACTGACTAACTGTAGTTATCCACATGACAATATTTCAAATTCTGAATTAATTATTTCATTCCATCCTCTTCTGAATTATCGATCACATATTTAACACTTGATGTGCCAGATGTCGCGATTAAGTGAGTAAGAGCTGCCAAACTCGTTTAATTCTACTGATACGCTAATTAATATACAGTAATCAACAAATATTTTATAACACGATAAATCCACTTACGTAAACAACACCACCTCGTTTCATAACTATTTGCGTCTAGGTCATGACAGATATCGCAAAATTATATTCTAATAACACAATGTTTTTAAATTACCCAGGCTAGCAAATATGAACTATTGGAATCTTTCCCTGAGGTTTAATTTTTGATATTTATCTATGTATTTTTCGGAGTCAAAAAACGATGGAGTTTATTCCATCGCTTAAGGATTTTAAAAGAAATCAAAAGAATCACGAAAAAATGCAATTATAATGAAGAATAAATAATCGATAAAACAAAACTGAAAAAGAAATAAAACCAAAATATTTGCTATAATGGGTTAAAGACGAACTACGATCCAGTGAGGTAAGAATTTGTTAAAATGGTACAAATTAATTTATCAATTGGATAATTTTTCTGGTACATCTTTTTTGGATTGTAAATAAGGTTACTTAATTAAGTTCGTACTAATTTGCTTCTAAGATGTAAACAAAACTTTAATTTTAACCTATACTTTGGGCAACAGGAGACAATGGTACTTTTGGATGTAATATCTGTCGCCTGTATTTGGAAAGAGCGGATGATATAGACGGACGGTTGGGGTTTATTGAATCTGCAGCCCCTTGGGAGGGATTCTTGGATCGTTGCATCTCCATGGGTTCCATGGTCTTTCTTTCCTCCCAATACGTCAGCCACTGATATTTAAAGACCATGCACCGTAAGCATGGGCAGTGACAAGCTTGCACGTGAGTTTCGGGCTAAGTCTGAGTGAGTCACAGCTACGAGTGCCTTTCACTGGTAGTCACATGTCTTTACTGTAGGTAGAGGTTAGGTTTCGGGGTAAGCGTGAGCGAATCACAGCACAGCTACGAGTACCTTCAACGAACGAAGTACCTTTTAGGGAAGGATTTTGAAATTAATGCTTTTCTTAATTTCTAACCCTTTCTTTTTAATTTCGATATATGCACAGTATTAAATATTTCAAATGAATAACAGAAAACACTAATAATAACAATAGTACTAATAAAAATGATCTATTTTGTATACGGTCTTATAAACTAGTTTTTGGAGTGAGATAAATGGGTGATACGTCTCTACCAAATGGGAACTTTAATTAGTGATAAAATTATTGAGATAAAATGAGACAAAATAAATAATATCATTGTTTGAACAAATAGTATAGGGAATTAAAGATTTATATTAAAAAGTCAAAGTTACATATGCTACCTGAGCTACCCCGATATACACATCCAGATTCCACAGATGACTCTATGATGGGATGGCTTTATGATCCCAAGCCAAGGTGGTGACGCCATCTGCGTAACGTTTATTATCAAAGGGAGATATAGCTAAATTATGTTGTTTATGCGTAAAGATGGTATGTTTGATGGATTTGAATATATATTGTTGCTTATATAAATTTGCTATAAAAAGCTTATATAAATTTTTCCAATTTTCTATAATAAATTTAATAATATAATATATAATTCATATATTTTTATTTATGTAATATAAATATCAATTGTGATATTTTGCACTACCAATCATTTGCTCTAATAATTCTTTGTCTTTAGAAATTACTTCATATATCTCGCAGCACCTCAGGTCCAGATTCACCTTCACTTGCAACAGGCATTTAACTGTCTTCTCGCTGATTTTGTTTCTTTCCTTAGTTCATTGTGCCGAAACAAGCGAAAACACTCGGTTAATAAAGGAATTACTAACAGTAATGTAGAAGACGATGCTCACAATCCTGTAAAGAAGTGGCAAAGAGTCTCAAAACGTATCATCCGTTCTGGAGGAACCAGTTGAGGGCAGATACCTCATCAAACAGCTCGTTATTTAATGCCAACTGCGTAACTATCTGATTTACCATCTCCTGAGCGTCTTCGTAATCGCTGTCACGAAGACGCTCTCATCAGTGATCTCTCATCAGTGTCCATTTGATGTTTGTTGGATGTTTCTCCAGTCGATACCATTTGTTGATATAATCCAACGTGATTTTATTAAATTCATGGAAGCTTGACTTGAGGACTTCAGCACGCTCATTGTCAACTTCCTTCAGAAGTGCAGCTGTTCTGACCCTAAAAAATTCTGAACGCTGGCGCTGCAATATCTGACTATTCAACGATTCAATAATCTACGGCAGCTCTGGAAACAGCGCATTTGTTTTTTGCAGGAGCAATAATAGTGATAGAGCGCATTGGAGGAAGGACACGATGACTAATAACTCATTTGATTTGGAAAACTTCTCACGGATTCGCGGTGGATGCTTCAGCGACGGAAAATGTGCCTTGAATGGCTCCTAAAGACCTATTATCCATTCAAGTGGGGCAAAGTAGGCATCAAATTGTTCGCAGAATTATTTGAGGCTCTTCGCCCTTCCAGTTTGGTTCTTGAAGTGGCTGCCAATTTTCAGCACAATCATCTCCACATCAACTGTAAGGCTCCTTTATACTCAGAATTGTGCAAAATATGAGCAGGACAGGCAACCGGAATCAACACATTGTTCGCTTTTCAAGTCGATAAAACACGTTGTTTAGTCCGCGCTGCTTTTGTCTACCAAAGTTAACTGTCGCTTTGTCGGTGCAAAAAGATGTCAATTGCATCAAGTCAAAGGCATTCTCCTCTGTTGTCGAGATGATTAACTTCATGATATTTCTGAGGATTCACTTGATATTGGCCTCATATGAAGTAGTGGTCCTCTGGCTCCAGTTTTTGAGTTAAAGAACTTGAAACATTGAAGAGAAGAAGAATTAATATTATTTCGTATGGCATGGTTTATTAGGATTACAGCAAGTTATAATACGGTAGTTAATAAAAATAATTGATAAAAATTATTTACGGTATTACAAGAGGAAACAGCTTAACTTCATTGTGGTTGGAGGCGTTTATCGAGATGGACAATAGCTGCGAATCTAGTACCGAAAGCATTATTTTTTAGCGTGTGCGGCTAGAACTCAAATGCTAGCAGTCTGGGAGAGGCGAAATTTTTTGCAATGTCAGAGTTATGGAAGATCAATGATATCCGAAGTACAATCGTTGGACAGGAATGACCAATATGGAATGCGCAGATACCTTCAACAGCGGCTGTCTTGTAGTCTACGTTCGTTAGGGCAGAGCAACTAGTGACAAAGTTCATCATTGAATGACTTGCATCTGAAATTCGGGCAACGTTCCTATGCTTGTTGGTATTATTATGAGCAGTAATTACTCCTTTTTCATAGCTTCCAGATTGATCTCCCTAAGTGCAGATGCCACAAAGTGCTTAACCTTCGCATTTGCGGCTTCGCTTGATGCCATTAAATTAGTCTTCATATGCTTCAAGAAAAAGGTGCTTGCGTTTACACATCTTCAAAATCACTTTTACTCACGTCTTTTATGAACTAGTTTTATAACAAACAACAACAATATCAGCAACAACAAAAGCGAAATAATCAGCAACAAGAAATGAAAACAACAATGTCAACAAAAAGAAAGAACAAAATATTCGTAGGAACGCAAGCTTAAGACATCAATGACACGCAGTTGATGGTAGTTGCATAGACCTTATATGTACATTCGTCCATCTACCACAAAGAGGATTAACTCAACGCCAGCGTGTCGCGCCATTTACCGATAGTCTATCGCTACATGTCGCGAATAGCGGTAAATGACGGGATGCAAAGATAGTGCAGTCTTTGTATAGGTCCTCTATGAGTCGATATACTATAGAATATATGGTTAGTTGCTGAGTTGCATTAAAATAGGTACAATGTAATTTTCTACGCATTTGTCATCCAAAATAAGCACGAATCTTAGAAATAAGCACAATATAACTTTCTAAAAATTTGTGATCCAAAGTAAGTACGAATCTTAGAAATAAGCACTAAATGGCAATCCGGCTTATATGTCTGTCTCTCATCAAACAAACAATCTTTATACTCTCGTACCAAAAGCTATCAACAACGATTTTTCAACCCCCTCGCTTTCTTCGTAAGTATATCCCCGATCTAATGACAATACAATTTCGCCCGCAATCCTACAAACTCGTACATAATTTTGCCCCCATATTCTTCCTTCATCAGACCGGGCACAGCTTTGTTGTTCAGAAGTACTCCAAATTGATTGTTGTGATAAAAATGGTAGGTATCAATTCTGGTAAATTTTGTTTCATGTCATCGTATATTTTGTCTGTACGTGAAAAGTAAAACTGGCTGTGTCCATATAGCAAAGTTTTAGTCTATCTCCATAGGTTGCCTTGAAGTAATTGTATAATAAATCATATATCAAGTGCTTGTATAAACCTAGGATGGCAAATTCAGGATATATGGGTTGATTCCAGCGTATATGGAATAGTTTTATTGTGCTACGTATTGTGATTAAATGCCTATATACCGGGAATGCGCTATAACCATTTAGTTACTGATAGACGTATCACTATATGGATATAACACAAAAAAAATGTAACATGGTTTGAAAACTTTTATTTAACTAAGGTAAAAGCTATAAGGTGAGTGCGGTAAGTGCATAAACGGGGCAAGTGCATAAACGGGCTCTTATTAACATAATATGAGAGAAATGTCGATATCTAATAT
>WYDF02306486.1:0-15246 GCA_009867245.2 Adranes taylori | reverse complement strand
CTGATGATGAGCTACTTGAGGGCTCGAAACGTTTGCTGAGTTGTTGTTTTTTTCAATAAAACCTGATGTCCAATTACAGATGATTTTCATTTGATAATATATTTTAATCATCTATTTCTGGGAATACTTTCTGACTTTTTGTATCAAACTATTTATTATATCAATAAGAATTTTGTTTCGTACTTTTAATTTAAAAATTATATTTTATATTTTAAATAATAATAAACATATAATTTTTTTTAAATTTTATTTACAATAACATCTATCTTCTTCTGTTGGTGCCTATCCTCTGTGGATGTTGGTAATCACGTTGGTCCACATGACATTGTTGACAGCTGCTCTAAATAAATGCACAGTAGTCATCCCTGCCCACTGTCTAATATTCCATGATGTTCGTTTCGTCTTCGCCTGTGCGTTCTTTTACCCTCTATCGTCCCTTGCAGGATTAACTGAATTAGTTGGAATTTCTCGTTGCGCATCACATGCCCCAAGTATGACATCTTTCTGACTTTCACAGTACTCATAACTTCCAGGTCTTTTTTCAGACGTTGTATCACGGTATTGCTTGTAACATGATGGATGTATGAAATTCTGAGCATCCGGCGGTAGCACCATATTTCGAAGATTTCTAGTTTTTTAGATGCTGTCTCCGTCAAAGTCTAGGTTTCCACTCCATATAGAAGTGTGGAAAACACATAGCATCTCAATATTCGCGTTCTTATATCAATGTTCAGGTGCATACCACATAAGATCTTTCTAAGGCGTTTGAAAACAGTTCTCGCCTTTTCTATGCCGCATCTAATCTCCTGTGAGTGGTCCCATTCCTTGTTCATACTACACCCCAGATATATAACTTTGTCCACTGTTTCCAATAATTCTTCCTTTGCTTTAAATTGGTGTTGTATGTCGTCGTTCTTGCTTACTATAAGGATTTTGGTCTTCTTACAGTTTAGTTTCATACCGTATCTGTCACAGGCTTCCACTACATGCTTTACTAGTTCCTGCAGATCCTCCGCACTATCAGGACTGTGTCATCCGTGTATCGTAAGTTGTTAATGCGTTCGCCATTGATTTTTATGCCTTGTTTTCTTCCATTGATAGCTTCCCTGAACAGCATTTCCGAGTAGGTATTGAATAGCATCGGTGATAGAATGCAGTCCTGACGCACTCCTCGTTTTATTATGAATTCTTGTGAGGTTTCGTTTCCTACGCGTACGGTCGCCCTTTGCTGTAAGTATAGGTTTCTAATTAGGCGCAAATCCTTATCATCGATACCGAATTCCCCAAATATCTGAAGCAGTTTTTGATGTTGCCTTTGTCGAATGCTTTCTCGAAATCGATAAAACATGCATAGGTACTGCAGTTTGCGTCCCGGACTCTTTGTATCAGAACTTGTATAGAAAATAGAGCTACCCGTGTTCCAAGTCGGTTTCTAAAGCCAAACTGAACATTCCTAATGTTTTCCACGAGTTTTCTATATATTCGTGAATACACAATACTAAGAATTATTTTAAGCGAATGGTGCATTAAGCTTATAATTCTGTAATCAGAGCATCGGGTGGCATTTGTTGTCTTAGGTAGAGGAATGAAGGTGGGAACTAGGCAGTCTCCAGGCAAATCTCCGGTTTCATAGATTTTGTTGAGTAGACTTGTTAGGAGTTTCATTTGGTCGTCTTCGAATAGTTTTAGTACTTCGGTTTGTATATTATCCGGCCCAGGTGCCTTATTATTTTTCAGTCGTTTCATTGCCTGTGTCACCTCGCTGATTGTTATTTCTGGTCGGTAAATCCCAGGAATTTGTTCCTGTCTGTTCCTCTTCTTCGAATAATTCGCCCATCTTTCAGGTATTCTTCCGTTTTCATATAGCAGTTTATGTTTGTCCAATATTGAATTACTGCTTCGTGAGCTGTTTTCTCCTATTACGGCTTTGATTTTCTTATCTGGATTGAAAGTGTCATGTTTCTGTTCCAAGGATTCGATTTCCCTACATTCGTTCTGTAGCCACAACTCTTTTGCTTCCTTGATCTTTTTGTTTATTTCTATGTACATTCTTTCATTTTTGTTCCTGAGTTCTAATATTTCTTCTGTCATACATGCCTGCATCTTTATGCTATTTCCTGCTGTCAGTTTACTATCCACCACTGAGTTACAGACATGGAAGACACTCATGTTTTCTCGTTTAATATCCGTATCTATGCTGCTTATTAAGTTGTTTAGTTCTTCTTTGACTTCAGCTCTTATGATGCTATTTCTCAACCTCTGGATATCCATTCGCTTTTGGGGTTTTCTTTTACGGACTCTTTTCATGCGTAGTTTAATCTGGCTTCGCAGAAGGTTATGGTCTGAAGGAACATCTGCTCCTGTATATGCTATTGCGGATTTTCGAAATCTTTCGTTTATAATGATACAGTCAATCTGGTTTCTGATAACTTTTTATGGGCAGTCTTCCAAATGTAAAGTCTCCGAGGTGGTAATTGGAAAAAGGTGTTCATTAACACAGTCTAATACAAGCTGCCGATAATACTGTTCATACAGTACTATCGAAAGCTCCTTTGCCCAATTTAGCGTTAAAGTCCCTCAGTAGGACATTGATATGCCCAGAAGACCAAGTACACAACTACTGAGCTTTTTATTGAGTATTATAGCTACTCTGTTTTTATTTCTAGTTGTTGTATCGCTACAGTAGTATACCGTGTGGTTGTCTATTTTCAGCCGGCCTGAGTTGGGCCATCGAACTTCGTTGCGTCCAATGATATCAACGTTGACTCGACGCATCTCCTTAATTACGTTATTCGCCTTGCCGGCTTACAATAGACTTCGTACATTCCATTTATCAATTTTCATCTCCTGATTCATCGTTAATTCATGTTTTTTGTTTGGCAACCGGGGGATTCTTAGCACCCTCTCCCCACTAAAGGGGTGCCCGTGACTGGGAGCCGTTTCCAATTGAACTTGATCCTGCGGATGTAATGAGCCAGGTAGATTCCCCTTGCTTTCCTAGCATTTATATTAGCCGACTCTGATATGAGTACCGATGCTGTGCGCAGCCGCCTGCTCTGGGTCAGGCGCTGCTGTTAGTTTTGATCCGCCCCGAGTATTTGATTTTCTCGATACCACCCATATCTGGGAGGCATTCCCCTAGGCGGCCACCTGGGAAGGCGCCCGATGGAGGACTAGCAACCACACACCGGAATAACATCTATACGTCACAATATTGTTTACATTAACATCATTTCCAAATGTTCAACATTTTAAAATTCAGCTAAGTATCAAATTTATGAAAGAAACTAAAAATTATTGATGAAAGTAAAATTAAAAATTGACCTTGAAGAGGCCTGCAAATTAATTGCATGAATTCTTTCTCTTTTTTTCAGTATAAACCACACCGAAAGATGGATTTTTTGAGTGATGTCTCAAGGTGTACTTTAAAAGATACTTTCGATGTAATGATAATGGATTTTCTGGGGTATTTATCAAAATAATTGGAATTCACCGAAAAATATTTTAGAAGTTATTACACAGAAATATCTTCGAAATTTTTAGAGAATCCAATTCGGTTAGGAATTCTAGCAGCTATCCTTTCTTAGCGATAAATCGACTTATCTAGCTCCTCCCAATTGATGTAAATACTTTCTTGATTAAAATCTGTGTTCTATATGTTTTTCTTACATACGAATTTATTTCTTTAAAATCAACTTTGCATGCAGGGTGTTATCTATGGTGTCCATATTTTATAAAGAGGCTTGTACATTATCCGTAATTTTATACAAATAAGATGCACTGATCAAGTGTTATACAAATACAATTTCAGGTTTTGCTCGTAGCATATGCATACAAATAATAGGATTAACGGATTAAGAAAAGCTTAATTTATATAAACTAAAGTTTGTAGCATTAAAATTCAATGCAATAACTTCATAATATAGAAAGCACAAAACTTCTGTCCAAGAGACATGGAGCATCGTATAGTACGGTGTTGTTTTTTTTTTTTTATATATATAAAGCACATGTGCAACTAGTTTTACAAATATGGCATATAATAATTGCACTGAACATAATTAGGAATGCATTAATTATGAAGACATATTAATTATTATCTTGCAATTAGCAGAAGCTGACAGAAGGATTATGTATTTAACGTCTTAAGCATTATTATTATCACATACCAAACTACTGTATTTGCATAATAATTCTTATGAGTACGTGATTGCTGAGACACGCGCCTGCTTGCATCAAGCAAATAATGTGCTTCTGTCTCATCCTAAATAAATATTACTAATGTGTGCATATATTTATATCGTATAGTACAACACGTTTCACAGCATTTTTAAATAAACTTTACTTATTACATTGTATATAAGTTGTGGCATTAGTGTTGCGCATATTTATTGTAGAAATTTTAATAATAAATAAATAATAATTTATTGATACCATATACAATAAAATTTTACTAAAGTGATTAGACTTCAAACTTCCAAATTATGAACGACAGGTATATTATCGCACAAGGAAGATTTAAGAAATATATTACATTTGTTATTCATAGTTATTGATGTGTGATTTCTTTTTAATATTATATTCATATATTTAAACAAAACAATAAATAAACTTTTTATTCTAAAAGAATTTTTATTTCAAAAATCTATGATTTATGAAATGGATCTACATGGCGCTATCCTTTCGAAGCCACTAAGCAAGCGAAGAATTTAAAAAGTACTAATAATATAAATTCAAAAATCTGTTAACAATATTTACAGAATTTTATTTTAACAAAATAAGAAAATGTTACCTCATGTGATGTAAAAACAATTCCATTTAAAATTTAATTTATTAATCGTTAGCCATAGCAGATCAGTTTATTGTGTGAATCATTTTGGAAGGTAAATTATTTAATTCCCATAAAAATTTAAAATGTCTTTCATTCAGGATCAAATTTAAGACCTTTAGATGATTTCTAAATTTCTTTTATAATTCACTTTTGCCCTCAGTTTTTAAAAAATGAGACCATTAATTGATAAACTTGTAAGTAATAAAAACGCAAACTGAAACGTCAAAGTTGTTTAATTGACAGTTGACATGCAGAAAAATATGTTTCACCAGAATTATAAAACTAAGGTAACCAAATGTGATACAAAAAATTGTAAGAAGAAAATGATCCATATTTAACTAAACATAAGTAAAGCGATTACGAATAATTCATTATCGAATTACTAATAAATTTTTAAAACAAAAATTTATAAAAGTTATAAACGTTAATTAATAAGTAACCTTCAACTCTTTAAAAATTTCCTTAACATTGGGCATTTAAAAGTATCTAAAATGTTGGAATTCTCTTTATTTGAGAAATTGATTGAAATTCTAAATATGACAGGCCAGATTTGAGTTATCTGGGTTATTCAATCTGATCTATTATAATATTCTCTAAAACAAGCTCTACATGGTAATTCATAAATCCCACATTTTAAAACTTTAGGAATTCTATTTTATTGTTTTTCAACATATTGAACATAGGTACACAGCGAAGAGCAGCTGGCCCCGCCTCCTTATCTTTCTGTTTTCCACGAAAGCATTCTGACTAATATATGATATACCTTTATATTATTTATCTAACAAACATGACAATATATTTGTTCAATCAAGATTGAACAGGATTAGCAGCAACTCATTTGAAAAGAAAATATTTCATTTATTTTCCATTAATTAATTTAATACATCTAGCTATTTTTTAAGTGTTTACAGATATTTCGTTAATTAAAACAAAACATACGTAGAGAAATAGTATCAGGTATCTAGCCCATTAGCTTCTATATCACTTATCTTGTCGTGACAGTTGATATCAAATTTCAATAATAATAATGCTAAAAACATATTATATTTTACAATTTACGATGTGTTGATATTACAATTATTTATGGCGCCAAACGTTACGAGTTTTCTGCAGCCAATGGACCAATCGGTTATCAAAACTATGAAGCGTCATTACAAAAGACAACTGGTGAAGAAGCTTTTGATAGAATTAAAGAGACCATGTAACAAACTGAAAGGCATTTCAACTAAGGAGGAGCTACAGAAAGAGAAAGAACAAAAAAAGAAAT
The DNA here is from genome assembly GCA_009867245.2 of Adranes taylori. Classification (NCBI taxonomy): domain Eukaryota; kingdom Metazoa; phylum Arthropoda; class Insecta; order Coleoptera; family Staphylinidae; genus Adranes; species Adranes taylori. The sequence goes on along the minus strand of WYDF02306486.1, from coordinate 9,151 downwards.
GTGAAATGGCAGAGAAAGAAAGAAGCAGAAGAGAGCAGAAGAGTAAGAGAATGATGTGTCGCTTGAAGACATAAGAAAGGTTCTTTTGAGAAGAACCTTTCCTAAGAACCTTAAGAAAGGCCCTGGGTTTCAAATTCTACACGATGATGAGCTCAATCAAAGTGTGACTCAGGTGGAAGAAACTGATGACCAAGAAGATGACGTGGCTACTGAATCAGATGCGGGACCGTCAGCTAATGAGGCGTGGATGTGTCTGGAGGCTGTGCTAGCGTGGATGGAGCAGCAGGCTGAATGTGACCACATCTAACTGCATCCAACTGCGGATGCGGGACTTGGCCGCATGAAAACGATTTAAGACGTCTAAACACCTGACTCTTACCGAAATGTTTGAGAAATGATAACTTATGTATGTTATGTATGACAACTATTTTACACTGGGTATTTGATTTATATGAATAATTTAATATTTCATCATAATTTAATATTCCTGTCATAAATAAAACTAATTACAGTACTGTATTTTGTTCTTTTTAAGAAATTACATTTTTCATTATTATCCAGTTATTCGGATCGGTCCCGGTCCTGATAATTTCTTCATCTTAAAATTTACTTTGGTGATTAACGTAGTTTTTAAATCTGATTTCATAATAGGAAATAAGTGTTCCATTAAAATATTCGTGCCAAAAATACAGAAGGAAAACTGACCAATTTGATATATATATATATATATATATATAAATAAAGGAAGCTGGTTCTTATTAAAACGTGCATATATTTGCAACTTGAACGGGGCATGTTTCAAAGGTCTTCATGTTATATATATATACGTCACTTTAATAAATTTTGTACATTACGTATGTACATGTGTTCAGTACATAAACTTAACTTGAAACTATGTTTGCTTAACGTTAAAACAGACTTGTCATATATGCAACTGAGAGAGAGAGGGGGGGGGGGAGAGAAAAAATAAACTACTATCCTACTATGAAAATTGGCACTATGAAAACTACTATGAAAATTAGCACATATATGTATTTTTTCAGGGACAAAGTTTTCATGCTATCGACATTGTTGTAATTCGCCAATAAATGGCGCTGCAGTACATCAAGTTCAACACCGTTCAACCGATCGCCATGAAAATTTATTTACCTAGGTATTTGAGTACGAATAATATTTTTATGGTATCCACTTTGTTGTAACTGGCCATTAGATGGCGCATGTCAATTTCTACATGGTTTAACCGATCGCCATGAGAATTCGTATACTTAGATATTTGAATACAAAGAATATTTTAATGCTATCCACTTTGTTGTAACTCGCCACTAGATGGCGCTGCAGCACGCGACTACAGGCCGCGGCAATCATGGCATCTCGCTGGCCGCGGCTATTAAACCACATGGCAGGCCACGGCAAAGCCGCGGCAATGTCAGACCATGTAGCTGGCCGCAGGCGGGAGCAATGCAGACAGCTAAGCTGTCGGCGCCGTTGGAAAATATGGGGACCAGGTGGGGTAAAACAACGTTGCTGGGTCCGCTAGTAGTATATAAATTTAAGTTAAAATTGGACTAATCATTAATTATTATTGCCGCAGCTTATTGGTGTTTTTTTTTATTATTATTATTAATGACCTGTTTAACTTTGATAATATCACTATAGACTTACACTTGAAAGAGCTTCTGCCTACTTCCGTTTTCATCCTAGACATATGTACTCTTTCTGTGTTTCCCCACTGAGAATAATTTCCCCACTGGTCATGCAGAGTTAGAAGTGCAGGGTCCTTTCTTCTTATTCTAGCCAATAATTTTGATCTGCACTGTTTTCTTTTCACATTTAGAACTTTCTATCCTAATTTCTTAACTATACTTATTGAGCTGGAACTTTTTTCTGTAATATCTGTATACCCACTGCTGCTCTACTGATCTACTACATACGCGTAAGGAGAATCCCCTATTTCTTCCACATATTCTAATTGGGGTCGTAGTCATGTCGTGTAGGCCTTTTCTATCAATTTCTTTTGGGTTTCTTTTAGCGCCCTCCCCACCATAAACAATTTTGATTGGGCTTCTTAGTTATGATTATTACATGGTCTAACCACTTTAAATTTTCTGTTAGCGTTATGCCAGGTACTTAACTGCTGTTAGTTTTTTTTTTTACTTCGCGATTGCGTAAATATAATGGAATTTTGTTAGTCTTTTTCCTCTCTGAGAATGTGATCTGTTTTATCAGTTATTTTCATATGATTGTTTGATGACCATTTCACTACTTTATTTAAATCCATTGGGAATTTTGATTCTCAAACATTCCGAAGTCGCATTCAAAATCATTGACCATATCTGAAACAAATATTAGGAACAGAAGTGGACCAATTACGCTTCTTTGGAGAACAACGTCACCATCCGTTCTTCAGACTTTGTATCATCAATTATTAATGCGTATTTTACTTGTATTCTATTTTCCAAACATGATTCAATCCATGTAATTACTTTCTTATCAAGCACTCTTTTCAATCTTAATTTCAAGAGGAATTTGTCAATAGGGACTTTGTCGAATTCTATGGTAACCGCCTTTAATAGTCCTGCGCTGTCTTTGACCCTGGTTAGTTCTTCAAGTTCTAAAACCGCCTATTATCCACGAATTCGTACTTACAATTCATACCACTTCGTATTGGTACACGATGTAATTTGATATCAACCTCTCGAAAATCTTGCATATTATGTGGACTACCAGTGATTTCCTCCAGTTGAATGGTATTGCGTTGTTATTAATGCAGACAATGTAGATGTGATATAAGTATTTTACAATTTCTATGTCAGCCAGCTTTATATAATTAATTGAATGTAATCGAATGCGTCTGTTTTGTTAGTTTTAAGCCCTTTAATGGCCTGTATATTATCTGAGTGGTTGAAAGAAGATAATTTATCTAGATATCTCTTTTCTTTGGTTATACCTTCTTTGGCTACATTTTTTATCCCAATCTTATTGCATACTGATACAAAGTACTTGTTGAACATTTTATATTCCAAAGGCCACAATGACTCCTCCACTAAGTCCCAAGAGCCTTAGTTAGCATAATACAACATACTGTAGCGGGTCGAATACCATATATATCCGCCTACCTACACCTCCAGTCATAGATAGGAGACCGCCGTTTTATACTGTTGATTAATTGCCAATTCCCTTTTAGATAAAACCTTTGTTGCTTAAAATCCCAAACACTTTGCATTATGTTTTAGTGACCTTTCTTGCACCTCTTATTTCAAGCTGTATAAAAAATATGCATTTATAAAAGCGTGAATGAAATTATTTCCTTTCTTCTTAAATAGATGTGGAAGGTCAGTTAAAATAATTTTGTAATCAAAAAAGAAACGTGGGCTCACGTTCATATCGTATCTCTCACAGGAAATGTTACGTGTTTTCGGTAACAAGTTAAAGGTATGTCTTTCTTACGGAATAATGCCATTATTTTAAGAATTATGTTGGCCTGTCAGTAAGACCACAGCACAACACCTTAGAGAGTTGAGAAGGAAAGGTTTTAAAATGTCTATCTATTTTACAGAAAAAAACAGACATGTGAAACGGTGAAATGAACGATGTAAAGAAATAATTCTGACGATCAACAATTTGAGGTTTATTGAATTGGGAATATGTAAGTTTGCCACCACGCAATCTTCTTCTTTGTCCAAAGAACTAGCCTTCCCCGTTTTCTGGCTTGTCGGCCAAGTTTTGCATTTCCTATTAATTCTAAAATTAACTATTTCCTGAATTGTTTTCTGTACAATTTAATAAAGAGAAAAATACAGAGGTTTATCATCAATAGACATCCAATATATGAAAAGGGCTAAAGCAAGTATTTCACACATACGTTCATAACTTATTACGCGCGAAGTAGAGCTGCCTGGAGCATCTTTGTGCGCGGATCACGAAAACAGCTAACCAGTTCTCATGTATACATACTAGAAACGAGAAGTAGTCGCGGGCGGCGGCTATTACACATACATTCATACGGAAAAGCATAATTTCGTAGAAACTGGAACAAGGAAGTGAGCTAACAACACACTCACTTATTTACATTCATACGGAAGAATGTTATGTCATTAGGATGGGAAAACCGACATATATACGTCGATACGCTTCATCTAGTAAATGTCGCGTTTATGCACCGAAACCGCTGATTTTGACATACAATTACATTTTTCATTATTATCTCATTACGGAAACGTAAACGACGCTACCACTTCTACTCACTACCATTTGCTATTGATTGTTTTAGAAGTGAGATGGTCTTTGTTTACCTTTTTCTGATTGGATATTGTTCTTTAAAATACGTAAAGTATGAAATAACATTTTTGATTGGTAGGAACTTTACACATACTAAAGATTTTGGCAGAAATTTCTTCCAAACTCCACTCCAAATGCCACCGTCAACGTCAAGAACTGCCACTGACGAGCAAGCCTCCAGAAGTCGCTAATTTCAGGTAACAGGGCAACCCAAAACCAGCACCAATCAGATGCATTTTGGGTCTGATGCTAGTCGTTCCTGAGTGAGCATTTCCCCATCACCTAATGTTTAAGTCTTTTATCTCATTCATAACAATATTTCGCACCCCTTTCCGTGTACCTACTGCTAAAATGAGACAACGAAGTGGCCAGAAGCAAAAGAAGAGGGATGCCAAACATCTGTGTATCCAATGAACGCGACAGGACACCCGAAATACCGATCAAACAGCGCTGTCTACGTGCAACGCGGCTGCTGGTAAATGTACCTGTTCCTTCCACTCCACCGAAGCAGAAAAAAGAACCTTCGAAACCTCCCAACTCACCGTTACCCCCTACAGCTACTGGCGGTGTGCCATTGCCTCCCACACCCGGCAATGGATAGCTCTACAAGATATGTGAAGAGCATCACAGACGCCTGTTCCGTTACTACTTCGGCGACAGCGAATAGGCCCTACATCACCGCAAACAAACACATTCATTTTCTACGCCATAAAATTTCATCATATGTTCAACAATTTACTTCACCATCTTCATTACTATCAATAGGCCGGATTCAATCATTTCAATCCTAGCGTAGTCGCCTACAGGTAGTTTTACCATATGGTTTTCAATTAAAATGTAGAAATTATTATTGATCGTTGATTGAACCCTATGATATTTGATTAAATTTTAAACAAATTTTTCTACACAGGGAGATAGACCCATGCAATAAGCATATTAGGAGAACGGTATGACGATTTTGTTAATGTATATGTGAATAAATGAAACCGATTTGTAATCAATCAATAATAAGTGAAGGCGTACCGTGCGATATTGTATTAGTATGAGTATAAAAAACATATCTGATTAGATTTACATTAATCATGGCGAATAGCCATGAGGAAAAGATGAATGCAAATTTACCATAAAAGGGGGAAAAGTAATGAGAGATATCGATGTAATTTTGGAAGGAAAATTATCTAGCCAAAAAAGGTATAACAGCGCCACACAGTCTACAGAGAGCGTTTTTTGTTGTTAAAAGACTGAACCTTTCTCACTCTGGGTTGTGAACATAAATCCATGAATTAATTTAGATTAAATTATATTTAATTCCAATAACATTATGAATAAATTAAAGTGTTGAATTAAGTATCGAAAATGAAATAAGATATGAGGCATAGCAGTATACAGTACTCCCTAATAATTAAATAATTCTTTGGAGTAAGAATTCTTCGAATAAATTAAATTAAATTAGCAGGCAAGAAGTTTATTTATTGAAATAAAAAAAAATTAAAGTGATTTAATAAGGTAACTGTGTCTCTTTTGCAACGAAGTTTTTGGGGTAAAATCAGCAGAACACGTAGTAGAATAAGTTTATAAACAATTTGGAAACTAATTTGACGAGTCATGAACGCCATTTTGATCAATTTATTTGCATGTAATATTCAAGCATTAGTAACATTTTATTTTAGTATTTTGGTGTGGTGTTATTTATTCTGAAGTCACAAATTAATATTTTATTTGCATGTACGCATTTCGGATAACATCCACAATACACTTCGTTGACTTTATGCATTTCTTTTTGTTTATCAGCCTCGATTCATGCTGTGGGAAACAGCGTCCGCTAGAAACAGTAATTGATATAGACGTATTGGCTCGTTGTTATGTGGAAGCAGCTGTTGCTTCACTGAAATGTGTGAAAGACTGTAGCACGAAATAATTAATGATTGAGTGACTACATAGAGACCCGTAGAACAGAACAAAAGATGTGTATGTGTAGCGGCTCACGCCTTTAAATACCGCTTAGTTGTATAGAATATTTCAGGAACTCGAAGCTCCAGCAACAGCAGCACCCAGCAACCTACGGCCTGCCAAGTCGAAATGTAAGCTGCAGCGGTAGCCAGCGACCAGCGACGGATAAGTAAAGGTCTACTGCTCGCAAGATCACGAACCTTCGGACAACTCACAAGACTTGTAGCTACTCATGCCCTCAGAAAGCCACTGACCGGAGGAACAACAAGATCGGTTCCAGCGTGCGGTTTCACGTTAAACGGACCTGGTGCCCGAGAATCACGTTTCCGGAGGATAGTACATTCTGAAGTATTCTAAATATTTACTTTTCTCGGTGTGATCTCATTTGATATGTCTATTTCATTTAATTTACTTTAGACTTCTTGAGAAAAGTTTGACCACGTACTACAACCTTGCGGTTTTCATTTAACTTAGTCGTGGTAAGAATTTCGTGTTCAAATATTATTTATGTTATCGATTTATATACCACGATATGGAAACTTCTTTTTTATAAATACATTGTTGACTTGAGGATATTGTAACGCCAAAAAACATATTAGATATGTTTCCTTCTTAGGATTCTAATGTAAAGATCTTTAAATAGTTTAAATACATAATCTTTTATGTGGCCACGGGGAAGAAGAACATAATGGCAAAAAAATAAATCGGTAGCAAAAATAAAAGAAGTCGTTTCGGCGTGAATACGTTTTTTACTTCTGTATGTTAGAAAGAGATCATAATGAAAAAGTAATTTAAGCAATGGACTTTTAATAGACAGACTAATAACAAACTTCCCTTTCTAAGATTCGCCCGCAAGAGGGCATCATGATCGACAGAAAATATAAAAGGAAAAAATGTAGTAGACCGGAGCTCAGAATTTTGTTATATTTTGGCTAGTTCAGAATAGCTCCGCATTTTACTCGTAACTGCTTAACCCAGTAAAAGTTTAATTAATAAATAAGCGATTTATTCAGTTCATTCTTGTCGTGAGAGCTATAGCAGATATACAAATGTGAGTAAATATTTATTTTTATATATATTTTTTGGTTAAAGAAACTGAATACCTTTTGATTTTTATTTTCAGTAAATAATTTGTTTTTAATGTATCTAATTTTCCAATTTAAACCAAGCTAACAAATATTCAACTTTAATTTAGATGTTGATAACTAATTTTTAATTTATTTCTTGTTTAATACTAAAATATTTCGGTGGCGTATTATTCTTAATGAAATTTTAACAAATCAGAAGCGCGTTATATTTTACTATGTTATTACCAACCGATTTTGTGTCAATTGTTCTCAGATTTCTTTGCAAATGAAATGTTTACTTCCATCTGGAAGGAAAACTTTACTGCATTTAAATTAATAATTATGTAATTCAAAAACACCTTAATCAGTGTTTATTTTATTATTCACCAAAATGCACAAACTCCATTTAATTATTATAATATATGTAATGAATTATTTTATTGTGAGCAATAGAGTGTTTAAACTCTTGGTGCGTTTTATTTAAATTCGTTTAACTAATTCATGAGGTGGTCTTGCTTTAGTAATTCTTTGGCTTTTTTCAAGCGGGGGTTCTAATAATTATTGTTTCATTTAATTAGAAAGTATAATTGTGTATGTAGATTCTAAAACCCCAAATAGTATTTATTTAATTCTGCTACGCCCTAACTTAATATTTACTCCCTGAGTGTGTTTTAATTGGAAGTAGCATTTAACAATATAAATCACGGACGGAAATTAAGCAATGAGATTTCAGAATTAGCTTGTCAAACATCGATTGGAATAAGTTTAAATTTAAAGTCATATGTGATGATCATCATAACCGATACGTATTACGTGTTTTCTGGAAAGATAATAAAGCAGTAGAGGTGAAGTTTAAGAACTCTTAAAACACTTTTTTTACCTGACCAGTGGAAACTAGTAAAGTTGTGAGTTGTTACGGCTTAATTGTGTAATTTATTTGATTGTGTTTTGTTAAATGGTTAGTCTTGACAAAATGAGTTTTTTCCCGAGTCTCCCATTAAGTAATTATTTATGGCATATATTAGATAGGCTTTTTTGGATACAAATTTATACTTTGATATTCTTTATGACATTCTAAGATAAAACCAGATAAGACAAGAGTAGATTGCATACACGGATCAAAAAAAGCTGAAACAAATAAGTAATTTAATTAATTGCTACGAAAGACCGTTATAATTTTTTTTGAGAATGTGTGCTTTTGTTGTGGCTATAAGCCAAATTAATAGCTGTCATTTATATAGTTTATTGATGATTGCTCGATTGATCTCACTGAAACTTTGGAACAAATAGATTCCAAATATGGGACAATTATTTTGATCTAAAAAAACTATTTTATTTATTTAATCCAATGAAAATTTGTGGACGAGTTTATCATTCACTTTTTCATATACTGAAAGTCAGATATTTTACAGATGTACTACATCAAGTAAAAGTTGTTCTATTTAATTTTGACCTTGTCATCAATTAAATTCAATTAGTATAATAGTCGATAACAATTGATTAGCACTAGAACGCATTTGTAGTCTTCAGTAACCTTAGTAACTAGATTATAACAGGAAACGAAGAGCGGTCAAGACCTTGTGCAGATACAAAAAGTGGAAGCTTGAGAAAGAAATAAGTGACTACCACGACCAAAGAGATGTGTGTAAACTTTGTAAAGGACTTAAGGAAGTTAGAAAAGGGTGGCACCCCCACACAACTATGTGCCAAGACACTACTCCCAGTGTCTTGGACATCATCTAGACCCTAATTGGGGTCTAGATGCTGTCCTGGACAGATGGAGAGGGTCCCTTAGTGAGCTACTGAATGTTGACACAAACATCCAAGACACTCAATCGTTGGATATAGAGGACGTC
>WYDF02306475.1:0-15246 GCA_009867245.2 Adranes taylori | reverse complement strand
CAAATGTAAAATGCTCATCCAAATTCAGTATATGAAACATTTAAATGTGATGTAAATATACTGATACATATATTTTGAAAAATAATATTTTTTTAATTTTACTTTGGGCCAAAGAGGAAAGTATTTTGGGCCGCATGCGGCCCGCGAGCCATATGTTGGGCACCCCTGCTCTAAGACAAGACAAAAAAAGTATTTCTCTATAAAAATATTTTTGTTTTACAAATTACTCAAGTATCATTTTTATTTTCTAGTTATTTTTTATTTTGTTGTAATTTCTCTTAATAAATAATATTGAAGTAACACATTTTTTTCTATTTTAATAGTATTCAGGATAAATATGCCGAAAAAATATATAATTCCATTAAGGCACCCAAATATCTTAATCCGCCAATGGTGTTAGTACTATTTTTAAGGATTGTGCCGTGTATGTCCTTTAATTAGTTAATAGCATGTTTCGTTTAAAATAACCCATAACAAATTGTTTATTATTATTATGGATATAAAAACAAATACGAGTATCAAGCATTTTTATTACACTTCAAGTCAAAATAAATATTAGATTTGCGTACGCACTTCTATACTAACATTTCTAATTTATATATTTTGTTTGTAATGCATTGGATATAGAACAGTATTCATTTTTGACGTACAAACAGAATATGTAAGTTACACTAAATTAATGAAGCCTCAATTTCGGATACCGGGCGAAGAATGATTACCATAATATTGTTTTAGTAGAAAAGAGGATTACGCTATTGTTAATACCCGAAAGCCTACCACTTATGTAAGAGCTTTAGGTGACTGACTAAAACATATCCTTGCGATATATTTTCTATTATCCCAGAAGGATTCCTTTAAAATAATGGTGCGTACAGATTGAGCGAGAACAGCAGCCACTAAACTTTTTACTTATGGATGTAGTAGTATAAAACAGACAGTTAGTTCATCAGTTTTTGTTCAATTTGGTCCGGCGCTTTCACAATTTTGATTATTTATTTGAGAAAATGTATAAAAATATTGGTGAATGGTTGGCTAGTGGTCGATTCTGAGGCACTTTTGCTCACTAAGTCCGAAACATTCGTCATTCCGTTCAAATATTTCATAGAATGAATTAAAATACTGGTGAATGCTCAGGGGTTAATTTTTTGCTCCACATTTCTTTGCTCGCCATTCGCATATCATTGTAGATATTTGTATACCAACACATTGATAAGTTTGTACAGAAACATTTGGAGGTTATGTTTTATTGTTAATATTATTGTGTATCGTTAAATTTCACTAGATTTGTAACGAGATTTAAAAATAAAGTTATCTTGATTTGAAACTAAAGGTTGATATGTATTGGTATTTAAAATGTAATTAAGGCATTTGCAAAATCTAAGATGATCTAATGATTATTTAACCAGATGAATTGTATCATTATGACTACTCATCCGATTTTAGACAAATTAAAAGGTTCTTTTTATGTTGTCATTTTTATCTTTCATATACCATATAGGTATGTAATATGAAAGATATAGGATTCATGTTTTGACAATTTTTTATATTTCACTTTAGTACCTCTCTTATATTCAAATCAATGGAATCCTTTTAAACGTAATTCAAAGAGCGGTCCGTAAGGAACAATTTTCCGCAAAAAAATTATTTTTGTTTCTTGGTGAAACATTTTAAACAAAGACCTATTTTTCTGTGAGTACGTACGGATTTATGTTCAAGAATTAGTCCTAACCAATTGGACCGATTCGATTAAATTTGGTAGAGTGCTGCACGGTATTGTCTGCAAATGTGGTTTTTAATTTTTCTAATAAATCCAATATAGCGGAAATGCGGCATTTCTTTATTCAGAGTAATTGAGGCTGAAATTTTCCACACATACATTTTGCACGAAATGTTGCATGAAATTTTGCTCATTATATTCTGCGTCGAATGAAATTGGTTCTATGTTGTCAGCTATTATACAGAGCGACGTTGCCACTTCTACAGTTTCAATAAACTTTTCTATATATCTCAGAAACAAACTTTATTGTATAGGATACCTAAAGCCCCTTCGATTTTATTTGAAACAAATGTTTCTAAATTACAATTTAATATATATACTGGATGTGTTTTGTTTTGCAAACTTTGTGATCCGAAAACCGAAAACGGCTCACAAACTTCATTTTTAAATTTGTTTTGTTTTTGTAAATGCTAATTGTTTAGCAAATTTTAAAATGATGTTATGTTGACTATATTTAGTTAGGGGTTAGCAAGGGAAATATATCATTTTTATTTACTTTTTGTTAGTTCTTACTTTAATAACCTATATTTTCTTAAATGTAATTTCTTTATAATTTGACCTTTGGACCCGCACATTTTCGCACAAAAATTCCTTCAGATTTCGGTTCGGGAAGGGCGATTTAGTCTAAGAAAAATTAGTAAGTCCAAAAACTAGTATTCACATGTACGGAAGTTTTTCCACATATAATATACTAGATACTTATATAGAATATAAAACAATTTGTGAAATACAATATGAATACAGGTGTCACACAGTTTGATAAGATACATAAAAGTAGCATGTATTTCATATCACGTAATGATTATTATTAGTACTTCTTCTTCTTCTTCATAAATTTCTTGTTCGGGACGTTAGTCGTTGTACCATTATTTTTCGTTTCCGAAATTAAACCTAAAGAACGGCGCTCGCGCAAGCGTTAACTACAAACCCATTCCGGATATGAAAAAAATATTTTATAAAAACAAATCTATTTAATGCAGCACATTTTTCTATAAAAACTATGGTTGAGATTTTACGAAATTAACACATATTTAACTAATTTGTCCATGATTTTTCAATATTATCTGAAAACAAAAAACAATTCCATTTATAGAAGCACGTTTTCACATAAAAATGATGGTTATGCTTTGATGAATTTAACAAAAATATGACAAAATACACTTTTGCATACATAACGTAAAGATTTATTGGCAGAGCCATTATTATTCTTTTTATGATAACATTTTATATTATTTTTTTTTTGTTCGAGCTGCCATTTTGCGAACTTTATGTGTAAAGACACAAAACGGAGTCCACTTCGTAAATACACAAATACGGATTTACTTTTAATATACATGATACGTTCCAAAATAAAATGGACTGATAAAAAATATAAACAAAGGCTTATATCTATAGCAAAACTAAATTATTTTATTCAAATAGTGATAGGATGCAAAATAGGGGGAAGGGATAGTAAGAATGATGTGTTTGAAATGAATGGAATGGTGATTGAATGTGTGAAAAAGTTCATGTATTTAGGTTATTTGCTAAGTAGGACTATTTGCTAAGTAGGAATATGATAGTGAAGAAAGCAGGAATAGCGACAGAGATATTAGGGAACGTGTGGAAGGCTAAACGTGGAGCCTCGGTAAAAGTGAGGCTGATAATTCTTGAAGTGTACGTGGAAAGTGTAATATTGTATGGAGCAGAAGTCTTTTGGTGTATATTTCAAGTACATATTTTGTGCTTTCTCGTGGCAATAGGTATTCAAATTAAACTTTTGCGTGATGGTTATGGGACCCATAATCAACTAATTATTGTGTAACACAATTTCGCTCATTGTATAGAATGTTCAGATTTATAATCTTTTTATCTAATATAAAAAGTACATAAAGTATGAATTAAAATTTCTATGGATATGTTGAGAAATGTTAAAACATTATTTTTATCAGTGTTAATATAGCTATTAAATATGTGTCCAACAAAATTAAAGCTACATTTTTGGTATGTGAATTTATTTACAAAAAACATTTATTTATAATTTTTCAAAGTATTCTACTCCACAGTCAATGCATTTTTGCATCCGCAAAAACCATTCTTGAAAATATTTTTTCCAATCTTCGGGCCGCAGTTTGTTTATTTCATTTACAAAGGCATCAACCGCTTCCTCGGTCGATGTAAAACATAAACCACGTAATTTATCTTTTACGCGCGTAAATAAGAAGAAATAATCAGGTGCTAGGTTTGGACTATACGGTGAATGACCCATTATTTCTATGTTTTGGGCATTCAAATACTCATTTGTTCGAGCAACAGTGTGAGCCCGAGCATTATCATGATGCCGTTTTGATCTATCTGGCTTCTGGCCGTATGTCTTCTGAAGTCAATGCTACCCTGATAGAAAGTTCCCAAAAGTAACCCAGGACTGGATAATTTATGTGTTGACGAATTCGTATGGAGATAAAATCAAAAGTTTAAGGCAGTCGGGCGTGTAAAGTACTAGGATCAGAATATTCATTGATAAGCCATTTATAGGTTACGCTAGTTTAATTTAATCTATTATTAATTAAAAGCGTGCGGTTGGTAACACCATGGAAAAACTGGAGGGGTTATATGTTTGGCATTTTGGAGCATATGACAGCTTCCCCGACAAGGTTAAAAATATACCGTTTTCAGAATTTGAAAGATGGCAAAATTCTCAAGTTTTATATCGACTACTTAAAAAAAACCATTTCCATAAAAATTTGAAAAAATCGATAAATAAATTTGTTTATGAAATTGTCAATTTTCTATAAATCCAAGTAAAATGAGGTTTATACCATGCATTTCATGTTTACTTGAAGAAAGTTGTAAAAATATTCGAAATTCTGACAAATCTATAGATTTTCTTAAAAAATTATTTGAGAATTTACGCCATGGACATGTACGTCAAATTAGACCAAAATCGCCTATTTCTAATTAAGCAAGCGTTTCAAGGCTGATATCAAATGAAAGGCAAAGAAATAATACACTCTATAAGCTTATCTTGATTTTGATAGAGTGAAGAGAATATGGGTAAATATGGTCCCAAAATTAGACCACCATAAATATTTTGGTCCAAATATACCCACATCTAAACGTACATGGAAAGATTGATGACGTTACTATTTATTGGCTGAAAGAGCATTCTTTTCTTTTTTCAGAAACAATTACAAATCTTCAGTATTAATAAAAACGTGTATATTTGATTTTTTTATTGTTTTAAAAGTTTTGAAAATTTTCATTGCACAACAAAAAAAACATTAATTTTAGTATGATTTTTGTGGTAAATATTTAGACATTTATATTCATAGCTCTTGAACTGATGGCGATAGCACCGCGAAATTTAGATATGTTATGAAAGACGCCTGATTCTTTCGTCCATAAGTAAATACAGATTTGAATGCGTTTGTTGCAAAAAAGAAGGTCACAAATAATGTTGCCGACCTACGGGTTTGTGTACTTTACACTAATATTGCATTTGACGTGGAAAGTATAACAGATGCACTCTTTTTGTAAACATATAATTGTAGAATATTAGTCTTCGACAAACTATATGCTATAAAGAAAGATCTAAAATATCCCTGCTGAAAACTATAAAAGGGTTGAAACACTTGGTTCACCCCTATTTTTAAAAAACCTTAAGTTTTGCTAATATTATAATTTAAATATGGAAAGCATCGGTTTACGCGTTTTTGTGAAGAGTTTCTACTTTGCTTTAATAGAGTTTTATTGTGAAAGAAAACAACTGAATTCGGGCACTTTGGGCTCATTCTGGAATGGAATGCATACGCAAAAACAGTACCAAATGGCCGACATTAAGTTACCTATAAATGAAAAATCGATCATTTTGTAGTAATTTGTGGATATTAGTAAATTGTTTGACCGTTTTAGGTTGTTGTATAGTTATGTAAACTAATTGAAATTTCGATATATAATGAGCAATTAGCACTTACCATGTTTAATGAACTTGGGAAAATTGACTGAAGTTCCGTCCAAAATGGGTAACGTTAAGTACATTTTATGAAAACAATAAACACTGTCAAATGCTAATGTAGTTATGTAATATATACTCCTTCTTCTTATCGAACCTTGGAATATGTTGGAATAGTAGTTTCAAAGAACCCTAGAATATAGAAACTGAAGCTCTGCGGTCGTCTATAAATTTTTTAACTTATTCAGTAATTAATTGTTAATGGAAATTAGAAATGTATATAAACAATCAGCTAACAAAAATAATATATATTGTACTTTAATAAACTAAAAGGACTATAGAAAAAAAGTGAGGCACATTTTCATCTATACATGACCTATATAACCCTAGATCGTAGAAGATACAAAACAAAGCCTCACGAACAGCCAAGCGACAAGAGCCAATGTTTATGCGTCCTTGTGGAGTTATGGAAAACGATCCATATACACACTATTGGCCATACGTTCGTAAATTTACTCTCATCTCGTCTTTAGAATTTCTTTCTCAACCCTCCTCACTCCATCAAAGAAAAAATGGAACATCGAAAAGACGGAACAGTTATTAAGGCAGTATAGTATTCGAAATAATATTTTGGGGTCTAGTATTTTTATAATTTGTTTTTATTTTGCATTGCTTAATATACAGAGTATTTAATATTAATTTATAAACAGTAATTAAAATTTATTTTATAAACATTACTTATAGTTAACATAATATAAATGTTAATATTGTAAAATTTTATTTGTAATGATAACAAAATATTTTACAAAATAACTATGAGTTTAGGTTCATGTATGTAAATTTATCCTTGATTAAGCCCTAAATTAATCCGAAATTCCGCCATTTTTATGTTTTCTGCATATTCAGTTTTTACGCTAAACGGTTTTGCATTACTCAACTAATAGACATAATTGTATTCCTCTATGTTCAGTACGACGCGATGTTGTCACGTTTTAAGTTTAAACATTTTGTTAAATACTATTCTATAGCTGCTTAAACCTTTTTCGATGTTACTTAAAATTCTTATACCTGCTGGTCCACGAGGAACGGATTTCTTTGGAACGGGTATTTCTCGGTTAGTAGGGGGACTTTGGTTCTTTGGGTCAAACATATCTTTTTCCACACCAACCATATCTATTTTCATTCAAACATATCTTCTTCCAAACATGTTCCAGACATGTCTTCTTCAAATATAGGATCTCTACACAATGCAATTTAGTATTCATCATGGCGCTGTGACTTCTCCCGCTCTTGCCAGTGCCACACAACACAAACTATTTGTGCGTAATGGTCTCTGGTACAATCCACGAAGATTATGCATGATCCAATATCAGCAGTTTTGTTTCGCTCATGATAATGGCTATATCATTTTAGGCATAACCAAACGTGATGTTATGGTTGATAGTCCTCCTTATTCAATTCTTGAACCATCATCAATTGATGGAATGTATTGATGGAATCCCAATCTTTATGTAAAATACGTTTCATAGTGCTCTTACTCATTTCTTGTTCAGAAGCGTGCCGTCTAGAAGAGTGAGAAGGACTTTGCAGAATCGCGTCTCTTACCCTAGCCATACTTAGTGGTATTCGTGAGGAGCGGGAAGGATTATTTTTTTACTAAACTTTTCGCTTGAAGTGCTTTTCGTGCGCTATCCATTTAAGAATGGTGTTACGACTGGGTATTTCGCCATGACGTCCAAAATTGAACTGACACCTGATGAGTCTTTGCGTTTGATTCGCGGATTCGTCACTTTTAACATACCTGTCGTAAGCAAACACGTGTTGCTCTCAAGTTCCAAAAACGTACGTTTCTTGTGGACCACCGTGTATATGCAAATTTTGTTTTCTAATTTATTGACTTAAATTTTTTCTTTGATATTGACTTTGTTTTCTAAAATATTACATAGTTAGAGACTATTTTTTCTACACAATCTTTACGGTCCATGTTATCGTAAACTGTTACTATAATTGTTTTCAATATTTTGCATCTAGAGAACGTTTAATAGTTTAGCGATTGGGCTACTCTAGAAAATGGATGGTTACATTTTGGAGTAAAATGCACTGCCGTAAAAATCTCTGCATTGGTGGAAAATGAAATTATAGAACTTTAGCAGATCTTTAGCTACACAGATTTTTAGATCTTTAGTAGAAGAAATTGCCGGGAGCTGGATATTTTTTGCTCGGTAAGGCCCGACACGATGACTTATGTGACAGAAAGTATGAAAATATTGGTGAATGCTTAGGGATTGATTCTCGCTAACACTTTTTGCTCATTGTTTGTATATGTTCGTAGATCTTCGTATATTGTCGCTATCCCGACGTCAGTGACAGAGCTGTAATATTGATCCAATATAATATTTCAGGTTAGGTGCTTTGATAAATAATGTAAACACCGGTCACATGTGTTTGTTTTTGTGTATGGCCGACCACGTTGTAACGACGCCCACACATGGAACCTACAGCGTCGTAACATCGTACAATGACAGTGACTTGACTTATTTAATACGCTAACGGAACTCCCCCACGCGACGTTGTTGTTCCTCCGGTCCTCAGAAACCCTCTGGCTTAGGTAGCTGCAGCTGGAAAGTAAACCAGATGTTCTAGATCTCGCGAGTAACTGCAATAATCTTATTTATTAATCAGTAAAACACGATTAAAGTTTTAACAAAACCGTCTATTATTCTTCAGGCGAACAGAGAATGAAACATATTAATTCACAAGAACAATGTCAATAATGATCAACAGAATTAATGTCCAAATCTAAATATCAAATTAAAGCAATGACGCAATAATAATAATAATAATAATAATAATAAGCAAAGCAAATTAATCAAACGGCGGAATAACTATTATCACAACAATATTTAATACTTATATTAAATAAAACGGCGCATAGCATATAAGCGGTATAGTAATATTAGTCACTCGAATTACGGCGGTGCATGTAAAGCAAAACATTTAAATAATAATAAAAAACAGTTACTAGCAATTGATAAACAATTCACAAACACGGAATAGGTAAATGCCAATATTCTGGTGCAGGCGGTGGACACGGAAGGAGATTCGGAAATTCGGAAGTAATGTAACACCCCGAAGTTCGTTGCTGTTACTATTCTCAGCGGGTCCTGCAGCATGAACCGGAGCCAAACATAAATGTAGCGCCCCGAAGTACGCTGACGCTACAGTGTCCGATACCGACACAAGCCAAGCTACACACTCAACTGAAAGGTTAAAAGGAAATTTCGCAAGACCCCGAAATACGATGGTCTTGTCGGATGACTGGCTCTAGCATATACAAGAGCTGAGCGCAATAGCTGCGTCCCGAAGTCGGATGACGTTGCCTATGTACAACACTGATACAAAGCACAACTATACACTTAAATTAAAAGGGTAAGGAATTTTTATGAACACCCCTAAGTTCGTTGGCTTGACGGGTGGCTAATTCTAGCGTATACCTAAGCTGTACACTTACACAACCCCTGTAAACCCGTCGAAGTTATCTGTGCACAGCAGCGGTATACTCCACAATTATACACTCTGGACTGGTGGTAAAGAAGTATATCAACACCTCTAAGTTCGTTGGTGTTGACCGGTGACTAGTTATAGCATATACCACAGGTGAACACTTTAGCAACACCTCGAAGCTCTTCGTCGTTACTCGTGCACCACATTGGCATATACTACAATTATACACTGTAATAAGCGGTACGGACAGGAATCGCGGTGTAACTTGTGTACAGGATACAGTTAGCCAAACGAAGTCGAAGCACCGCAACAATAATAATAATAATAATAATAAACTTTGTTGCTAAAGTTTTTATCTTACGCATTTAATAAAACGATTATACATTTGTTTATAAAATAACTAAATAAATGATGCGTAAATTCTTATCATTTAACAACAACGAAAAATAAACATATTTAATAAATTCCTAGCAGGTATTTATAATCATCTTTACTTTGAAAGGAAAAAAATCCGTTAATATTTATTTACTACATATAATAATATATATATACAGACAGACTTTCCGGCATACGGAATTCACTTTTGTATATCGGTTCTCCCTAAATTAATTATTATTTACTCCTAGCAAAGGGCCTTTGTTACAACGTATTGTCGTCTATACCGAGTTGTGTGGACATTAAAAAATTGTATAAGATATAAAGTATTATAAATTAACAACGACGTTTCGATATATGATTATCAGCATTTTCAATGCAATTTTATACTAATATTTTTGGTACAGGAATAATAGCATTAATAGACCAATTTTGAATTACATGTACATTTCTATATATAAATATTTACAATTACAATGACACCGAAGTTGCGATATATGTATAACTACAGTTTCAACGTAATTTTGTATCAATGTTTCGACATAGGAATAATAACATTATTTAGAGCAATTTAGACGATTTGACTCAGTAAAATAGAGCTATACATGCGGTAAAAATTCAAGATGAAAAACAAAATATTCAATACGATATAATATGAGAAGCTAAATGTACCCCGTAAAGATGGGGACTCCAGTTGAATCATTTCGATATTAAGTAAATCCGAAACGGCGTAGCAAAGAAAGTTAGACACGGTTTTCAACTACCTTTATTATATGCAAAATTGATATACACAGATATAGTATCATTTCTACGCCAATTGTGTTATCTGCTAAGCTAATTTTAATCAATAAGAGAAATTTTCGAGTAAATTATTTATAAAAGAAATAATAAATTATCGAAAAAAGAAAGAAAAAAATTTTTAAGACAAATTATTGCTTATATTTTTGATGCATATTATTCGTCTAAACTTAATTTAATTATACTCTTAAAGAATAATGGCTATTTGTTACAGCGAAAGCAACTCAATTTCTTTAGATCATTATAATTCTGCGGAACGAAAACACAAGAGTATTATGATTGATTTTAAAGAAATATAAGACGGCTCTGTCAAATGCCATCAAATGAGTGAAGTTACGAGTGAGATGGCGAATGAGTTGGAATGAGAATACAAAGACTAGAAATTACGACTAGCCAGTTATCGGGTCAGGCGAACGACGATATTTTATATAACCGAGTTGGCAGTGAATGGAAAAAGCGATGCTCTTGACTTGCTTCGCTGTGCTATGTATAGTCGTAAGTTCTTTCAAAAGGAAAAGTCAATGGAGAGGTAATGAAATGGTTATTGGACGAAATTAGAATTTGGTATAAGAATAATAACAAATAACTTTTTTATGATTACATGGAGAAAATTGAAAATGATTTCTTTCCTTTTTAATAATCACCAATATAGTAACTTAGTCCATTTTTTGGTGCACTTGGATACTTAATTTCTAAGTACATCTGGCTATTCTAAATATATATTTTATAAGAAAGCTGGTTTAAAGTACTTTGTTGGCAAAGATCAGTTGACTATTTTGTAAGCAAGAAGGAAAATAAACAAAAATATTTGCTTTATAAACATAAAGTCAATAATTTAGTCGTAAATCTTGGATGCATCTGGTTTACAGTAATCCGTAAGAAAATAAACGTTTGAAATGAGCACAGTAGACATTCTGAATAAACATCATTATCCGATTTGTTTTTGTTCTTTTATAACAAAAAGCGTGACATGTTATCATGCCTTCTTGACTATATTCTTCATCATATCCTAATTATTTCAGGCCCAAATGAATTAAATATTTCCCTAATCATTTTTCTTTTTTTTTTCAAGTAGATAGATAGATATATGTATAACCTTTATTGGCATGAAATATTTATAATTCATCAAAATATTAGTATGCAAAAATTTCAATCAGTTTTTCTTTTAGAAGGAAGAGCGAACTACAACGAACTTTTCTCGATATATTTAGTTTCCCTTTTTTTACATTTCCAACTTAATTTTTTTCGTTACTTTGACTCCCTTTCCACACTCCCCTAAAGATTTTCTCCAGATCCCCGTTAATTTCCTCTCATTCTCACTCCATGCCAATGCCTCACATTCTTTCATCCAGTTATCCTACCTTTCATCTCCTTTGCCATATATCGTACACAGCCTTTCACGCTTTCTCATCTGATATTCCTATTTCCTCACTGCCACATCAAAATCTCACAATCATTCTTTTATCACCATACTGATTCCAGACATTAAATACTCTGACATACCTCCTTTCACTCTGATCTACATATATCTACCATTATATCTACTATTCATTACCCTTTCATCCCGTTATTGCTTTTCCACATTTTTCATCCTCTCTTCGATCTCATCATCAATATTCTTGCCTTCTACTGTTTTATCAAATCATTTCTTATTATTACATATGCCTTTTTTCTATTCCTAAACCACCCGTTGTTACACACTCTTTATCTTATTTTATTTATTCTCGCCAAATATACTCTCTTCACCAAACTATCACCCTCTTGCATAAATACTTTTCTCTAAAAGCTTACTATTTTCCTAATTTTCCAATACTTATATCCGCTTAGTACAATCACTTTGCGACCGGATCAATGTGATTCTACTAACCGACTGATTCCAATAAGCGAAGTAATAACGGCGGGGTAAATATAACGGCGGGTACACATTCAAGAAGCCAAGAAAATGTACTTACATAAGTACATTTATTATGTATAAAATTGAAGGTGCTGGGCCCTTGGCTTAAAATAGCTAGGGTATCTAACATCTCCCTCGTTGATAGTGGCTTCTGGTGCTCTTCTTCGAATTTCTTTATCACTGTTGGCAAGAGCCGTTTGAAGAATGCTATCAATATTTATTCACTCTTGAAAGCAATCTTTAGAGAGGTCAGTTGGTTTTGGAATAGGGAATTTTTCTCTTTTCTGGGTTTGAGTGAACCAACTGTAGCGAAAGCAGTTCCTTGTTGTTGATCCTTCCACTTAATTCCACACCTCATTTGCCAAATGATGGGCACCAAAGACTATTAGTTTTTCACGATTTTGTGTGCCCAAGGATTTTTACGATTTTCAATTGCTTTGTCAATCTCATTGAGCACCTCCTTTCTCATTCTGCCCTCTAGTGCGACTTGAATGTTCTGATAATTCCTTGCTCACAGAACTGAAGCAATGAGGTTGTGTTCAATGCCAAAAACCGTTTTAAATTCAGATAAACCACTTGAGTTGTGCAATTGTCGATCAGCAATAAAATGTTCCGCTGAAATTGCTTATCCCAACTAACAAACCAATCGTTAGAAACGGAAATACTAATCGAAGCATTTGTATTACCAGTGTTCTCTATTGGATGGCTCTAGGCACCTTTAAAACAGCTTGTTTTCCTACCTTTCGTGATAACTAAAAGCTTGCTTTTCTCTATACTCCTCCACTCATGATGGCGCAACAGAGAATAGTGAGGCGCTCTTTGCAAGTTTTTATTCCCTTGGCTTTTTTAGTCTTCAGGTTAAATGTGTGATCGGGAAGGGCTCTAAACTAGAGATTAGTTTTGTCAGCGTTGTACACGTCGGATGGGAGGTGCTGAGCAATGAGCACTGGCTATTGCTTTTCCAACCATACCTTGGCTGATTCATGGTCAGCTTCGCTCACCTACCCATGTGCCTTGACATAAGAGATATTTTCTCTCTTCTTCCAACCTCATTATAATCTTCCCACTGAGCTTTAGCTGCAACAAAATCATCCTTCTTTATTTTTGCTTGCCAAGCATTCTGTCACAAGAACAATTGTCTCTCATCTGACTCGGAAAATGTTTTATTGTACTCAACGAGTAGCTGATTTTAATAATCGAAGAGATTTCTATGTATTTAGAAACGAGCGTACCCAGACTTAGTCATTTTGATTCTAATAAGGGGTTGACTCTACTAACCGTGATTCTATTAAGAGGCGTCTACTATCCTAAACTTCCCTAGCACAATGTCTCGAGGTGTAGATCTATCAATTCCAATTATTCTCTTCGCGCATCCTAATTGCACTCTCTCTATTTCCCCCCTTTCACATGCAGGCCACTTTCAACCCCGTACAAGATCATACTTTCTAAACACATATCTAGAATCATAGTCCTCGCTTTCACTGATTTACCATGCTCTCTTTTCCATACACATTTCATCCTTTCCATCGCCCCTCTAGCTTTTTTAGTCATCTTTTTAAGATGCTCTTTAGATGACCCATTTTGCATCAACCTATATCTTAAATATTTTATCTTTTAACCCTTTCCATTTTCTGTCCTTCTATGTCAAAATTATTTCCATCCTGACTTTTTACACACCATGACTTTTGGCTGTTCTATATTTAATTCCAGCCCCCCCCCCCTAATCATGTACCTCTTTATTTTATTTATGATATTTCTTTCTTTTTGATTTTTTTTATGATAAACCATTACTTCTGTTCTGTAACCCAAACATACACATCGTCAGCTAAGCTCTATGCTGGAAAGACCATACCTTTATATTAAATAAAATTGCACTTAGCGGGCAACCCTGCCTGACTTGCCTATTTACTTCAAGCCATTAAGACACTTTCTCTTCACGTTTTCACCAATTTACATACACCGCTTGTATATAACATTTCGTAGTCATTGATTGATTTGTTATTTGATTTAATATTCGGTATTCGCCATTAATACGCGTGAATATGTGAATTTATTAATACGAGATTTAACTTATTGACATTTAATTTTAAATTTCTTTCTTTGTATTTTGAAGAGCAATATACGTATTTTGTTAAATCGTAAATATTGCCTTACTAATTCTCTCTCCTCGGTTCTATTACCCTCACAGGGGTTTGGTGGCACTATGCTTCTACCATTTTTGTAGCAATTTTCCACTCCTCTCTGTTCTGGGCTAGTTATGTGGCCACGTGCAGAGAATGTCCAGTCAAGCTTGTGCTCCGTCTACCCATCGGGTTGGAGATCTTCCTCGTGACCTTCGTCCGTCGAATTTGCCTTGAACCACCAGCTTTTCTAAAGCATCCGGTCTTCTGGAGACGTGCCCGAAATACCGTACTTTGTTCCGGTTGATTCTCTTGGACAGTCTGTCCTCGATTTTCAGTTCTTCTTGGATCGATGCATTGGTTGCGTCCATGATATTCGGAACATTCGTCGGTAGACCCACATTTCAAATGCTTCTATTTTCCCTCTGTCCGCTTGTCTGCTCGCCCTGGTTTCAGCCGTGTATGATTCAATTGGGAAAATTAAAGTAGAGACCAGCCTGATTTTCCTAGCTTTACTAATTGACGTGTCCTTCCATATGCGTCAGTTTAGTTTAGTTGTGGCCGTTCTTGCTACCGCTAGCCATCGCCTCATTTTGGCTTCGCTACTTCCTGTGTTGGTGATGAGGGAGCCAAGATAAATAAATTTATCTACTACTCAGAAACCTGCTACCTGTCGGATATGCGGAGAGTTGTTCATTTTCCGGTCTACTCTCATGACTTTGGTTTTACTGATGTTTAGTTTTAAGCCGTACTCTTTGCTTATATTTCCTAGCCTTGTCATGATCATTTCCAGTTCAAGTTGATCTGCCGCCAATATGAGAGTATCATCGGCATATCTCAGATTACT
>WYDF02306464.1:0-15247 GCA_009867245.2 Adranes taylori | reverse complement strand
TTACCCAAACATTCCATGGGCTGTGCGTCCCGAACTTCATGATCCTGGAATACCCATACTAAACCAATGTAATAAATAGTAGTAATAATGAGAACCAAATTAAGCATATACAAGGTTTGTCCAGATAGTAAAGACAATGATTTTTTTCGAAAAGCAACTATACATCGCAGGGCGTTCTGGGGGGGTGGGGATGGGTGGAGGGGAATGTCATGAAATGAGCGCACGCACAGCTATTAGCCTACGAGCAGCTGCAGGGTTCGAACAGGATTTTGCAAAGTCGTTTCGGTCACCCCGTACAAGCCAAAATGCAGCGTTTGGTAGAACAACGGATATAGATCAAGTTTTGTGTTAACCTTGAAAAGACCGCAGCGGAAACTGTTACAATGATTAATACGACTTTTGGCAATGACTACCTTTCGAATCGACAAATATAGCAGTGGCACAAGACTTTTGTTGAAGGTCGTGAGAGATGAAATCCGCTGGACGGCCAGTACCCACGAAAACGTGACTCGTGTGAGAGATCTTTTGAATTGGGGCCGTCGTTTAAGTGTTCGTTTAGTGGCAGAGGCATTGCATATTCCAAAAACTATCGTTCACGGAATTATGATGAACAATTTGGAGATGCGGAAAGTGTGAGCGAAGCTGGTGCACAGAGTATTAACGGGCGACCAAAAATCGCAAAGAGTTGAAACGTACCCGGTCCTTTTGGACCTGTGTGAAGAATACTCCCATTTTTTAGACAACGTGATCACAGGAGACGAGTCCTGGGTATTCGAATAAGACCTCGAGGCAAAGAGGCAACGGACCGAGTGACACACGTCAGCGTCCCTTCGCCCCAAGAAGGCCAGACTGAGCAAATCAAAAGTCAAGAACAAGCTTATTGTGTTTTTCGACATCAGCTGACTTGTCCACCACGAGTACGTAGCGCAGTGTACATCTGTAGCCGCAAATTCTGCGTGGAAGTTCTCAAGAGACTCAAATGTAGGATCCAACACGTCCGACTCAACATCGCAAACGATTGGAAACTTCAACAAACAATGCGCCAGTGAGCACATCCTTTGTTGTGACCAGCTACCTGCCCCATGTAGATGTGTCAATCATTCCCCAACCTCCCTGACGTGGCTCCCTCAGAGTTCTTTTTGTTTCCGCGTTTGAAAACTACCATGAAAGTAAACATTTCGGGATGGTGGATAACATCAAAAAGACTTGTCCCAAGGCTTTAACGGACATTCCGGAGAAGAACTACCGTGACGCCTTCGATGTCTGGAAGTCTCGCTGGCGGCGATGTATCGAAGCAGCAGGACAGTACTTTAAATCCTTTTAATGATGTGTACCGATCTGATCAATAAATTTATTTTTTCGAGTCATTGACATTATTTTTCGGACAAACCCTGTAGAATTACATTATTTAAATGTACAAAGAATCAATAACAAAATTTCTCTAATTGAAGAACTATAGCTTAGAACAAAGAGCTATAGTTTGACAAAGAGACATATTTTGTGCTACTGAGACATGGAAAAAATCCCAATTTAATTAGTCTATATGGTTAAAACGTGGCCAGTGTGTAATGTAGTACCAGTGGCGTAGGATTCTTTGTAAAAAAATACCATTTAAATTGTAATGGGTTGGCTACTTCTTCACAAGATAAGCAGCGTCCCAAGATAAGCAAGATAAGAAGAGGATAAGCTTACATCCTCCCAGATTAAATTGCCCTGACTAGTCGCGAGCCCGTGGAGATCATCGTAAAATTCGTTGAGGTGTAATATGTCCAGACAACAGGAGCTCCCTAAAACTTACCCAGATGAGCGCCAGTACCTATGTGCTGATAACTTCACATGATATGCATATAATTAAAACCCCATGTAACAAGACAACCACAATTTATTTTAAAATATTTGTATTAACATTGTAACATCATATAAATAAATATAAGTATTTATTGCGAAATATAGTAGGTTAGATACGCCAAAATAACAATTAAATCTGTTCAGGAATATATCACAGTAAGATAATCACCTAAAGAGTCTAGCACTATTTTAACAAGTTATTATATCGAAATAATTATTAAGTTAAATTATTGCTTGAGAAGTTATTATTTAAGGTTAAATACGAAACAAATAAACAATATATCTGTATGAAGTTATATTACATGATAATAATTAATTAAATTCTCACAGCTTGTTTGAAAAATATTATTTGGACATAACACTATGTTGAAAATTAATTACTGTGACAAGCTATTATTCACGGCTAGATACTAAAAAATAAACAATATATGTTTATCAGAGTATCATACGTTCAAGTAGCTTTAACAATAAACAGTAAAATAATGAATTGCTTACAACACATAACAATTTGGATCATCCTTATTTATCAATTATCACAGCACTTAAATACTCTTAATAAAATCAGCAATGTCAAGATCGCAATACCTAAAGTATAAATCTATGTATTATATTGTACTTATGGCAGAGTCAAGATGAACAATTCAAGGCCCTTTAACAAAAATATATTTGTTCACTTTAAAAATGGGGTTCATAAATCAGATGCAAGAATTTGCTTCCTAACGCATGCAACAATGCGAGAATAATACCACTTTAAATAAATTAATTTAATCATAACATAATAATTTTTTCTGCCCGTGACTAATTAAGCCTGACAGAGTACAACACTAAATTCAATAAATAAATGAGATTTATGTAATATTCCAATTCATGATCAATAGAAACGATATACAGTTTCCTACAAATTCAAGATTAATTCTTCCCTTGTACTGTAAATGCTGGCTTCCCCCCCTTTTTCAGCATAAAACGGACTGGCAATAATTATATAAACAAAGCAAGGACCTAAAGTTAGATAAGTTTTTGGATGAGGCACTGGCTAATTAATGATAAACAAAACGACTTTTAAAATGACAAACTCTAAAGAATGCAAATACAGATACGTAAAATACTTGAAATTTTCCTGCTGGCCTGCGTCACAAACTAATTCCAGGAATACACTTGGTATTCACCTTACGGCCATAATTCACAAGAACTGCCACTACGTTCTGCAGCTGCAGCACTATCTGAGATAAACGTCCAGCTTGGTCCGGTTTTCAGCCAGACAAGCGACCAAGTTGCACGTGGCGAAAAAAATCTCCAAATCCACAAAAAATTACAGGCTCCAACAATTGCCCATCAGATGAGAGTTGAATGACCATCAATCGCTGAAATATTCTCTGGTAATCCACTAAACCCGCCCTATTTAAAACGCACAAAATGGCGAACATAGATCTGACGTCATTAAAGCACCAAAATTAAACTTACCGAATCAACCGAATTGTTGATCGAGCTTCCCAATTGCACTTTTAATCCCACATCTCTCAAAATGGACTTTTAAAATTTATTTGTATTTTATTAATACATTACGACAATTAGAGTTTACTTAATTATTTAATTAGGCATAATTTGGCTTATAGTTCTTTCATACGATGAACCAAAAAGAACCCACCTTGCGTAGGAATTGCCAAATAGCCTCCGTCTGTCCATTCTAGCTTCACACCATGAAAAAGAGTACGATTCGGGGACGCCATTTCCTTACAACAACTCTAACTTTGTAGGTCTTAGATCGGCTAGAAATCGACAATTAAATAAACATATACAAGCAGGGATATGACAATCGCCGTTAAAACTCCTAAATCCTGGCGAGACATTACTACGCTTAATTTTGCTGTCAGCAAGCTTGCTGTCAGCATACAGAATCAGCCACCAGTGTCAACTACAGATTCCTGTTAACCTTAGGCAGTCATAATAAGCAGCTGGTGAAACGAACGTAATCTGACATTGAACAGAAACATAACATTACCAAGCAAAACAAAGACGACTCGTAATATAAAAGATTAACCAGCAGATTAATATTGTATATTAAATACATAGCACAATTAATTAATGGTCGACACTACACATAACATCATAAGATCCTCCCTACGTAAGTTTAGTTAACAAGGTAATTAACTGTAAACAACAATTTTCCTATTAAACGGTAGTCCGCAATTTCCTATTTTAGGTATGAACCAGGTTTTAATCACCTCGGAGCCTAGGCTATATTACTGAAAATTCCCCATTAATATTACACACTAGGAAGATAACTGAGCTATTGTGGAATATACATCTGGAAGACAATAACAATTAATATCCTACACGTTATAACTAATATCTTTCAATTACAATAACACAGTAAGTACACTATACATTATAACTAGATACACTCTACAGTAGGCCTATTATTTCTTACCTTCATAATATATGTAATATTCATAATATTTCTTAATTCCCACAATAGTCTGCACCTGTCTTATTATTTATAACATGCTCTCAACAGAGACACATTACAAAGTATAGAAGAAAATTATGCGACTACATACAGCGCAGATAAACAGTGTAAACTGACTGCTGGAAAAATATGGTATCATTATTGCCTGCATATATAGATTACAGGATAGTAATATGGATATATTTATGGATTGTATTACAAGATTTCTTAATAATAATATTATTCAGTCTAATTGATCAATTGCTCTTGTAGGTAATTTAAATTTCAATGATTCAACAAATAATGTGAAAATGTTGTGTGATTTGCGCAGTACCTATAGTCTATGTAAATTAATTAATGAACCAACTAGATATCAAAATGGTATAGAAAATTGTATTGACAATTTATTTAGTAATAATAATATAAAATATTTCTAATATCGAAGCGACTATTAAAAATGTTCATATACATAGATAATAAAAATAGATAGATAACAAAAAAACATTAGTTATCAGAAATATGCCTCTTGTAATATAATAAGCTTTAAAAGTAGTTTAAATATGGGAGATTGGAGTAAAGTATTAAATTACAGGATTACAAATGAAGCATTTCGACAATTTTGGGAGATATTAATCCTAAACTTTTCAAGTGCGTTTCCAATATTTTTACAAAAATACATTAAGAAACAGGATTCTAATAATATTAAGGCAATGCGTGTACTTAAGGGAAATAGGGAAAATTGAAACAAGTTACTTGCGTTATCTAAAATCAGTAATGGCCCAGTTATTTTCAGTGAATATAAAAGACTAAAAAAGTTTATAATAATGTAATTGTAAATGCAAGAAAAGACTTCAACACTCAGAAAATTTGTAATTCTAGACTCTCCACAAATGATGTATGTCACATAATAAATACCAAGTGCAGAGGAAAGTCCGCAACTGAAGAGAAATATAAGAATGATCACATTCATCGTGAATAATTTAACAGGTTTTTTATTAGTGGGGTTGTTAATTTAACTAGGCACTTAGAAGATAGTTGCGAAAGTAAAAAACGTATTAACCTAACGAAAAAGAATTATTTCTATTTTGGTGTAGTTACTAAAACTGAAATTTTAAAAAGAGTGCAAACTTGCAAAGTAAAAAGCCATTAGATGTGAATGAATTTAGTAATTGGTTGATGAAAGAAATTGGCATAGAGATTGTGGAACCTATGTGTCATGTATTTAACTTTTCCATCGATCAAAGGATATTTCCTGACAGTTTGAAAGTAACAAAAATAATATCATTATTTAAATCAGGTGACATGAATGATTTATAAACAAATCACTATTTTACTCATTGTGTCAAAATATTTTAAACTATTATATTTGATCGTTTATTTAGTTTTATTGATAAACAGGATTATTTTACAGGAACATAATACGGGTTTAGGAGCGGAAAAAGTACATGTGACGCAATAAGTAGTTTTATGGCTGGGGTTTTGGAGGGCTTTGAGAGATCGCAGTGTGTATTCTGTGACCGTTCAATGTCCTTTGATTGGGCTAGTCATGATATAATGCTAAATGAATTGGATATTTATGAGACAAGGGGATGTGCTCTTAAACTAACTGAATCCTATTTAAATAATACAGTGCAAAAGGTATGACATAGTCGCGAATATAGTAGCAATGTCAAAATAAGTATGGGTGTACCCCAAGGATCCATTATTATTTATAATCTTGATAAATGATCTGCCATATAATATACAGGGCCATATAATATACCAGTACTGTATGCAGATGATGCAAATTTTTGGGATCCTGATAGCTATGTTCATAATCTGAAGTCGATCAGATTTATGAACTCTGCAAGTTACTGGTTTGAGGCTAAACATCAGGTTAATACTAAACATCAACGAAACAACCTATCAACTTTGACTTTTATTAGAATTAATTTAAGTATAGTATTTATTAATGTGCTTATGATTTTACTTATGTTATTTCCAGTTTGTTTTTACTTAAATTTGACGTATGACCTACTGCAATTTTATTAATATGTAGGTATTTGATGTATTGTTGGCTGTATGTAATACGAGGGTAGGCTGAAAACTAATGCACACATGCTTGTATAGCACGAACGGAATGCCATTCAGAAGGGCGCCACGACGTATGTGGAAATGACATGCCCCTCTACACGCAAGCGCAGGTTTGAGGTCGCGGAATTTATCCAGTGTATTTTGAGAAGCGTATTTTAAGAAGCGTGCTATTATCGAAATTTTAACTGTGGAAAAAGTGACTCCCACTGAGATTCATCATCGCTTAAAGGATGTTTATGGTGACGATGCTGTTGATTGGTCCACTGTAACTCGATGGATAATAAAATTTCGTAATTGCGAACCTGGAAAAGCCATAATTGTTGATGAAATTCGCAGCGGACGTCCGATCACTGCCACAGACGACAAACATCGCAAACTCGTCGACGATTTGATTCAAAATGACCGGCGAATCAGTCAAAAGTGTATCGAAAATCAGATTGGAATATCTGATTGGAACGTGTTGGCTTCATTTAAACAATTGGGATACCGGAAAATCTGTGAACGATGGGTACCACTCCGTCTCACAGACGAGAACAAACAGCATCGATTTGAATACTGCAAGCAACATTTGCAGCGCTACCGTGGCGAAGCAGACAACTTTCTTTTGAATGTTGTGATGGGGGACGAATCGGGGATCCATCATTACGACCCGGAAAAGAAAAGAGAGAGCGCTGAATATCGACATCCATCTTTCCTCAGACGAAACAGTTCAAAACACAAGCATCCGCAAAAAATTCTTTTGACTGAGTTTTGGGATGCTCATCGAGTTTATTTAACCGAGTTTCTAGAACGAGGGCCAACGGAAAATTCTTCCTGATTACATATATACTCTAAAACACCTTTGACGTCGAGTTTGTCTTGTAAGAGGCAGCCTGTAGAGGCATCTCAAGGGTAATCATTACGCCTCACACAATGAGGTGAAGGCAGCTTGTCAAGTCCTGGATTCGAGGAATGTCGGAAGAATATTCAGTGACGTTGGGAGAAATATGTTGGCCTTAACGGTGACTATATTGAAAAATAAATATATCAGTTGAAAGCTTAAGAATTGTACTTTAATATACTTTTTTGCCTCGCAATTTATTTTTGTACGTGTTCTACAAGCATGTGTGCATTCGTTTTCAGCCTACCCTCGTAAATTAATTGAATATGAATATGAATATCAAAATATTAATTCAAACACCCTATATTTGGATGTGAGTGTATATAGTGCGTCTAGTTGTATATAACGACATGTGAATTGTGGAACATAGCAATAAAAGACGCTTTTAAGCATTTCTCCTGCAAACAAGAGCCTTCAAAGAAAATCGCGTTTATAAATTGAGTACACAAAGCAGTGTATAAGAAGAACCAAGGATAAGACAAAAATGGTCTTTCAACAAAATGAGCGATGATGCGTATCTAATTTGATGTAGAAATTAATCAACATTTCTGTGTGATTTACAAATGCTTGTAAAAGCTTTAGTTCTCTAACAATTACATAATCTAAAAGGAAGATTTGGGAGAGAGTGAGTGGATGTGTGAGCGAGCATGTATGTTCAATGCGAATAACTCTAACCCAACAAAAGCGACTTCAATGAAAGTTCCCATACAGATGTGTTGATCTTAAGAACCTAAACTGGATTGATACAAAATGCAGAAATAGACAGCTAAGAACGTATAGTTTCTTACATTCTACATATAACGGTGCTAATCGGATTTGACTATTTCTATTAGAATGCCACCTTTCCACGTCTAAAGCTAGAACGGCTTTAGTTATATCTTCGGACTTGTGCAAATAAAATGTTTAAATAAACTTTATTAGAATATGTTTTAAAGTCGCTTGTATAATTATTTTAACAAAATTACTTCTATAATTAATATTTGACAATACATAGAGTGTTTGTAGTTGCGTAAGCTTTATGCTGCAAACTTTTACTTGAGAACTTTTTTTGATTTCAGTATTGACAGAACGTTTGAGTTAGTTTCGATCTAATTTGACCTTTAAAAAAATAACTTTGTTTTGTAAAAGTAGGAAAATAAACCGCAAGGAACCTATATAACACCAAAACTGTTCCATTTTGCCAGTTGGAGTAATTAAATAGATTGAAGCAATTTTAAACAATAAAAAAAATTTTTAAATTTTATTGTAATTCCCAGTATATTGTTTTACATTTTGTAACAAAGCATGTTACTGTAAAAGATAAAAGTGTCCCTAAATTACATAATTCATCATAATAAATAAATAAAAATTGTTATTCAATTGATTGAATATATAAAAAATATTATTATTGCCGTCACTGGTAAATAAAACGTATTTTCTATTAAATAGATAGATAAACCTGATTTCTGCTTATGTAAATTAATCAAACGCATTTCCTATGTGCATATGACAGTAGGGATAATTTAGTCACCTAACTAATTGTATGCAGCAGAGAGAGAGAGATAAACTGTTGCTGCTTTACTGTCGCTATGTGTTATGTATTATAATATGTATGACGATTTATGCACGCTATATGCGTGTGAGTGGAAGTATTCATAAGTCGACTGATGCCATTCTATGGTACGTTATAATATAGCGCGTCACTGCTTCTCCCTGCTACGGCTGACTTCTGCTTGATATTGTAGGCCCTGGAAATGTCACTGAGAGTGGAATTATGTGTTATGTCGTCATGTAGGGTAGGGATAATACCGACATTTACATGTGATAATGTGAAGAGACCGTATCAGGTAATGAATGTCGTGTGGTTGCTCCGCATAGACTCGTATAGCAGAGTAAAAGTTGAGGGAATGTCACCGTCTATAAGTAGCGAGATTTTTGGCATAATAATTTAGTTCCTGATTTGCGAACTTGAAGACAAGACATCCACCAGCAGCAGCGCAGTCAAGTCATGCATTCCAAGCCGAGACAATGAGTCGAGTGACAGTCGCCTAGATAGTAACACTGTTGGTTACTATCTAGGCACAACACTTGCATTCACGGGGTGTTACTGTAACTGATAGTGAACTCATTTTACTGTTTCCTTCACTTGAGCATATATAATGCTAACTTACGTTCACAGAGTTAGTGTTAGGTGCTCGAGCAACCATACAACTTTCGTTTACGGCGTATTATTGTAACTGATAATGATCTACTTACTGTTTCAGTCACTGGAGTGAATAACTCTAAGTTGCGTCCACGGGGTTAGTTTTAGTCACCCGGCAAACATGGCACTTGCGTTCACGGGGTGTTGTGTTAGCCTGTAGTGATCTCCTAGGACTCCTACCTTGTCCGCAATATATGTCTGCATTTGGATTTATCCGCCCTCCCGTTGTATTGTTGACTGTTTGTGCATGTTTTGCGCATTATTATTGGTTTGACCACAGTGTATTTTACTATTTTATCACACCGCTTATGTTTTTATAACACCGCTTATTACTTTAACGTTTATTCATTTGTTTATTACTGATATTTCAGTGTGCATATATATTTCGTTCTTTGTTTAAATTGTAATCAATTGTAGTTGTATAATCGTTAATGCTGTTTCTCTAATTAGCAGTAAGTTTATTTCAACTGCCCACAAGAATGAGAACCACTGGATGACTTGCAAGAATACAAGCTACATGTGCCCTCAGTAAGTCACTGAGGACCGTAGGAACAACAAGATCAGAATCCAACGTGCGCTCTCACGTTAAACTGACCTGGCGTCCGAGGATTCATATTTCCGAAGGCTGTTATGTTCTGTTGTCATTAAGTTGTTTGCGCCATCTGTAACAGTCGCTAAGGCTCCCCATTAGCAGCGTCGCGAGTGTGAGTCTGTCGCACCCTCTACTGACAGCTCTCCCAATTTTGATTAACCCCTCTTCTAAATAAGCCCCTGACTTGCGCTTTGGAAATGACATTTAATGCATATTTGGATACACAATAATGTGTAATACTAAGTTTCCTGAAAACAGTCGAATATTAAACGCAAAGCACGCCTTTGCCACACAGCGAAAGCTGCGTGTTTCTATGCTAATGGAATAACCTATAAAGTATTGAAAAAATCAATTATGAAGCAAAAGCATTAACGATTTTTGTTTTCATTTCTTTGTACATGTTTATTAAAGTGACTCACGTGTTTTATGATTATTCATTTTAGTTCTGAAGATGCCCTAATTAATACACTAGATCAAAACGTCAACTTAATAAATTTTGTTTAAAAGAAACAAAAGGTTTTATCAATAAACTCGTTTATCTAAAATTCCGGTGATTTTCGTACTTTTATTTAAATTGTTACATGTCAAACATCAATATTAAAATTAATAATGAATCTTGTTACATTCTATTTGCTAGTGGTGGGCCAGATCTTAGTTTGAGTTATTTTGTTAGCGTGTAGACACGGGTTTGGGTTGACATAATGATCAATTCATTAGTTTTGCAACAGATAGCGTCATTGTCAATTCTTATATTTCGTTAGGTTATTTAAATCTTTTTTCACTTTGTACCTCACATAATTGTAAGAGAAAGTAATAGAATTCATTTTTTTGGGATTATTGCCGACTTATTAATACTCGTAATATTTTGTGATTATAAGCAATCACAGTACAGATTATACATTTGATTAGTTTGGCAGTAGTGATATGTTGCAATAGATCGCGTTATTTTCTATCTTTATGTTTCAATGATTATGAAATTCCACATTGTATTTCTCATAATTGAGGAAAAGATAAATTGAAAAATCCTTTGGGATTTTTGCCGACCTATTAGTGCTCCGATAGTATTCAATGGTTGTAAGAGGTCATATGTTAGAGTACATATTTGATCAGTTGGGTAGTAGCGGTATATTCTTCAAATCAGGTATGATACACTGGCGTTTACAAATTTCGAGCATATTAGCATTCGAGATGGATAAAAATCAGACGAATAGACATTCTCGCTTATTGACTGATTGATTGATTCAGTCAACCCTTAAAGTTGTAGGGTTGCTGATTTATAATAATATTAAGCAGTTAAGTTGGATCTCTTAAAGGTAAGGGTAGAGTACAGCATGCGTAATAGAGAGAGAGAGAGTGGAGGCGAAGAAAACTGGGTCTTGTCACTTGTAACTCGCCTAAATTAACAACAGCCGTTTTGGACTATCTCGTGAATTTCGGAAAACTGAATAGAAATTAATTAACTGTTGTAAAGCTAAAATTTTGGCGTAAAGATATTCCAAGTGGTGTCACGGATTATTTGGACACAACAGATTGTCTGCCACATTTGAAGAGATTGATTTTTGGAGGCATCGTTTTTTCTTTGTGGCCATTAGATTGGTAATTGACACATGGTTTAATTGCGGATTTGAGATTTCATTCGGGCCCTGTAACTTAGTAAACATCGGAGCAGTAATAAGAAAGGAAAGGCAAAGAGAAAACCAGCTATTTATTTAACTGGTAAGTATAAATTCTTGAATAAGTCAAATCTAAAGGTGGTCGGCCAGTTTTTGTTGTCTTATCTTGGCGATTGGAAAAGCATTAATTTTTATAGGTTTTGTCTTTTTTTTTTGTTTTGGTTGGGTACTTTATGTATGGATATTTTCCCCCGCTTGGAAGATCGAATAAACAGATAAAACAGATAATACCGGGGCAATATATGGGAGAACATGGGATATGAATTGTAAACTGTAGCTGCGGGAGTCACAAATCACCTTCTTGTAACGTGTTCATTGAGTGTGACAGCTACCAGGCCAAAGGAAATTTGGGGTGGGATTATCAAGATTGGTAACAGGAATTTGGTTAATTTTAGTAGATGTTATTTTGGTTAATTGTTGGTCTGCTTATATTTCTAAATTGATAATTAAGAAGAAACTTTAAGGGCATTGGAGTGATTGTTATGTATATGTTTTACCCACTTGTCCATTTAATTTATTTACCCAGCATACTTCAAATTTTGTTTCAAATCATATATCATTTTTTGATAATTTAGTAATCATAAATATTCGTTATTAAAACGATATTTGTTTAATGTTTAATGATTGTAATTTACTAAATATATGTGGGAAAATTTTAAAGTGTAGGAGAGTTATAGATGTTGGAGGTTTGCTGGTTATCAGTTAGATTTCGTAGCGTATGCAAACGTATGTGAACTATTGACGTAGACTATTCATCTGATAATTTATAGTCTTCATATTTACATTGTAGGTATTTCAATTAATCAAATTGTTAAAATTTGTTAAGACTGTGTTTGGCTTTAACTTTATTTAACATACCAGGTGGGATAACAGAATGCTTATTTTTCGTATTTTTACTAGGAGAGTGGGATTATCGGTAGCCACAAAATACGTGGCGCATAAATCCTGGCTTTGTATTAATTTAGACACTTATATAGAGCTAGCTGTGGGGCATAAAGGGAGGACTAGAGAAGGGGATAATCTCATATTATTTGATGAATCCTATGCGGGGGATTATTGTTTATAGTTTTGTTATTATTGCTCTTGGTCTTAAAAATACGCGCGGTTAGCGTTATAAATTTGGGCTTATAATTTGAACAGTAAAAATTACATCATAATCTTTCTTGTCTCTTCCTTCCGTTCAGCTATAGATAATGTAGGTCCAAATTTTACAAGCATTAAATATAAATTTTTGATTCATGAGAGATGAAACTGAGGGAAATGTGTCGCTATATTTTGCGACTTAATAAGCTTATTTGTCTTACTAATTTTCGACACTTGAGTGCGACGATGCAATCTTGATAGCTTTTTTTGGCATTTAAGAAACTTTTAATAAAAAAATTATAATAACGTGTGGATATTAAAAACTTGGTGTTGCAAATATATTGATTACCTACTTCCGAACCTTGTTACAAATATTATTTGAAATTCAACATTTGAAAGCATGGCAAATGTAATAATTTACTATAGAAGGAATGGGATTAATTCGGAAAGGTAGGAGGACTTTGATAGTAAATTAGCTATGCCAAAATCGAAAACTTTTACATGTAATAGTTGATCTTTACCTCAAAAGGAAACAGGAGGGCATATATTGTAGGAAAGGTTTATCGTGTAAGTAGTTCTGACATTCCACGTAGAAAAGGGTTCGCTAGCAATAAAACAATTTGGTTTGCGCAGTTGCCTTTCAATTCGATTATAAGAACTTCTTGCTAGCAAACATACATTACAATCTCATCATAAACAATAACACTTGTGAGATGCAAGCATTTACAAAATATTTATTTAGGTTGCTTGATATTAAATTATTATCGAAAAACTTTTATACAAAAAAGAACTAAAATAGATTTTTGAAACACTGATTGCAAAAACGAGTTAGGAGGGTCATAAAATATAGCAAACCATACGCAATTATTCATATAATGAAATAAAAGAAAAAGTAAACATTAATTAGTAACATAAATAAATACCATAAAATAATATAGCAATATATCGTTCATTAATCTTACAAAATTAAAATAAAATTTTTTTTTTAAAGATTTTATCATGCAGATGTTACTTCGTAGACGTAGGAAACTTGTCGCGAAGCAAGGAATTAGAAACAAAGGGGAAAAGAAAATAGACTTTCTACGCGGAGTTTTTCGTTCATGAAGTTAAAGAGGGAGAAAAAAAATTAAATAATTAAAAAATAATAGGCTTTCTAATAATCAGAAGTGAGATGCAACAAATTTCTGCCGAAACGTATTACGAAAGATGGCGCCGCGATCGACCTGAAAATATAAAAGCGAAAACTCTATAGAGAAGAAATCTAGAATTTTGCTAGATTTTAATCAGTTCAGTCTTAAAGTTTATTTCTTATTACACGTATTTTGCTTATAATTTAGAATTTTCGTTTATTATTGTGAGAATTATGACAGATGTAAGTAAGCAAATATTTTATTATGAATCAAATACTTCACACACCTTAAGTTCTTTTCATTTTACACTGTATAAATAATTATATTTAATGTAACAAATTGTCATCTAATATAAAGCTAGTTCTTGATCTTTATGTCGCTCCATGGATGTATTTTATTAAAGCTTAATTAATTATGCACTATAATACAGTTTGATGTTTATTTTATTCATTTCAATTTGGTGTTAAAATTTATCAAAAGCAAATTATTTTATTATAAATAGATTAGTTTAGAATCGAATAGATTACTTGTGAATAGATCTATCATCTAAATCTAAAATACTGCCTCTCTCACTCATCTCCACATTTCGTAACGCCTCCGCCTATCTACGTCTTCGATCAACCGAAAGAAGACCACCGCCGAAAAAGCCAATGAAGAAGTCACAATCACATGAGTCAACCTCGCCAACGAATCATTCTCATCGAAGCATCGTCGTCACTAATGGATCAATGTACGTTTGTCAAAAGTACGCTAGACTATTAAATGTACAGCCCATGAAATAAAAAATAAATGAGACAACATTGGAACATAGCAAGCGCACAATAGAAATTTGACAAGAACACAACTTCAACATCTCCGAAGAAATGACAAATTAATACAATATCAGAGATGCAGGTAAAGCCACAATGGGACGAATAAAGCAAAGTCGTTATAAATGAAAAGACAAATTAGTGTAAAATTTAATTGTTCCTTTGAATTTCCACGAATTTGTTTCGTACGTCCCTGTCTAAAATATAAGTGATTCACCTAAATCGTCGAAAAAATATTTTGCTAAATACAATGGCATTGAAATTAAAGTACAAGTGAATTATACTTACAATTTTCATTCATGGTTTACTAGATTTTGATTAGGTATATGTGACAAAAACACTCGTAACAGCAAGCAATATAAACAAAATTCATAAAAATTACAAAAGATGGCGCTATCTCGTAAGTTTTTATCCAACAAACAGATAAAATTAAAGTATTCTTTATAAATAAAACAAAATGCTCTTGTCCAGTTTCATATAATATCAAAATGAAAATCATCGGTAGTTGGACATCAGATTTTAGCTATATAA
>WYDF02306453.1:0-15247 GCA_009867245.2 Adranes taylori | reverse complement strand
TTCACATATTAAATGGCACAAGAAAAATCACAATGAACATAAATAAAAATAATAAATTCTCTTCAATCATGTCGCTGCTAGACGTTTATATATAAGTAGGTCAAAAGCGTCCCAGACAGATGGACGGACGGACAAAGCTAGACGTTTATATATATATATATATATATATATAATGTGGAGGAACGGATGTATAAATGGAGATTGTGATGGAACGTTAAAATTTAGAGGTCATGGGGGAGGATCAGTAATTGATTATACATGATTTTGCAAGAATGTACATAGAATATATAAAAAAAATAGGATACAATCTGATCACTTTCCGATGGAATCTGAGTGGAAAGTTGAGAAAAGTAGTTATAAAGAAATAGACGATGGTGAGCTAGAGGAAAGAAAAGAGAAGGGCTAGAGTTGGAATAAAGGAGAAAAAAATAAGTATAACACAGAGACTGGATATATGTTTGGGCATATTTGTATGTACATAATATATTATGTTTATTGTTGTTAAAATGACGAATCCTTACAATGTTCTTTGTTTATGGATAATAAAAACATCTTATTTTTTATTATTATTTTAATAATAAAAATATATACAACTTCGTGGTTTTAGATTCCCTAAACATAAATCCAATAATTAAAAAGCAATATTACCTAGAATAGTTACCGAAACAAGAAGTTAATCCAACATGCAACATAGTAATACCAACATAAGAACTCAAAACTCCAAAATAACGCAAAATTTTAATTGGGATCAAGTCTCTCTGCGAATCAACTCTCCGCCCTCTTCACTAATGAATGAGACAACGAAAGAGTGTATGGAATTTATGTGAGTAGAATACAGAATTTCCATTACAGGCACAGAGATTTTATAGGAAATTATAAGGTACAGAGATTTGTGGGAAAGATTAGACAAGACGAAATGAAGTATAATATGTGTGGGATATCAAGAAGAAAGAAACAAGTGAATGGGGGACTGGAAAGAAGTGAATGTAATGAATGA
The DNA here is from genome assembly GCA_009867245.2 of Adranes taylori. Classification (NCBI taxonomy): domain Eukaryota; kingdom Metazoa; phylum Arthropoda; class Insecta; order Coleoptera; family Staphylinidae; genus Adranes; species Adranes taylori. The sequence continues at coordinate 14,250 of WYDF02306453.1, read as the reverse complement.
ATTGAAGGAGTAGTTAAGGAAAATTTAAAAGGAAATTAAATTATTGCGGAAAGTACATACACGGAAAGAAATAGAATATGTGACAAAAATGGGAAATAGAAAAAAGATGGATTAAAGAATTGTTAAGAAAAGTAAAAAATGGGAAAAAATCATAGGAGGAATATATGACTGTTAAAGAGATATGGGGAAAGAAGGAAGAAGTGATTAATAAGTTGTATTCTGAAGGTGATGGTTGGAGGTACTTAAGGAAGAGAGGACAAAATAGGTATAGGAATGTAGAGGCGGATATACAGATGGGAGAAAAGGGAAAGAAAATGTAGACAGAGTTTGATAGAAGAGGATGAATGCGCAGTTTGTAGTGGCGAAGATAATGAATTAGATGTAAAGGATATTAAGGGATGAAACGGATATTAAAAAAGGGGTCGAAAGAAATGAGATAGGTAGTGCTGTATGTCCATATGGGATACCGGTAGATGTGTGGAAAAGTTTGAATGAGGAAAGCGTAAGAGCTTTAACAAGGAGTACGGATGCTGTGTGGAAAAGGCAAGAGAGCATTACAAAAGATTGGAAGGTAGTAGAGGTTGTGCCGGTGCATAAAAAGGGTAATATGGATGATGTGGGTAATTATAGGGGGGTGGGGGGGACAATAGTGATGAATTGGATATATAGGTTGCATGCAAGAGTTGTAAATAAAAAATTGGAAAAAGAAATGGTTGAAAAGAGGGTATTATATTATCAAAAACGCAGACTGGGTTCGTAAAAGGCAAAGATATAGCAGATAATATATCAACGTTAGAACGATTTTCTTAAACCGTATCCATGATCAGAATTTAATACTTCGCATAATCAAAGATATTAATAGTGGCTTCATAATCTAACAAAATACCATAGGAATAAAGAAAATAAGTTAAATGATTTTAATAATAAATATTAAAGTTATTGCCGACACAAAATTACATAAAATAATGTGACATATTCAACACATTTATTATTTACAAGGTATTATCAAAAGTTATGTAATATGTGTAATGGTTTCACCTAGTTCTAAATAAAATACAACGACAAAATATTGACCGTTTGTTATAAAATCAAGAAATATCAAAAGACTATCATTAGATTTATGCATACAATGAGCTTCCCCAATTTATTATTGTTACACATTCGTAATATATAGTATAAACGTTATATTTCTTCTACCATTTCTTTTTTGCGTTTAAAGGAAAATACTAATTATTTTTGCTACATATTTTTATAGTTATAGATATATATATACCAAAATAACCAATAAATATTTTTAGTTCAATTGATTTCATTGTGGATTAAAAATTCATTTAAGAGACAATAAAATACGTACGTCGGGTGTGAAATTATTAATTGTAGCTTTGCCAAAATGAAAATATATGTAAGTTATTTCATATAAATGATTTATAATTTGTGTACTTTTTACAAATTTAATTAACTTCAACTGCATCTGAAAGCAATTACTGCAGTTTTAAAAATAAATGCCTTTGAAATTGATGCGCTTGTGATTTCAGCCATATTTCAAATATGTTTTCAACATATTTCAAGGTTTGATTTTCATTTTACTTGATCAAGAGCTTTTCAGAACAATAAGTTATTATTCTTACTAATTTTATCCTAGTTTTTCAATCCAGAAAATTCTGAAAAATTTTATAATCCTAACCATCATTGATTTAACAATTTGTTGATTTTTGAGTATTTGTTGGTGAATGATGATACATATTGTTGAAATTGTTTACCTGATTCAATTTACAAATAGTTTAATGCCATCTCCAGATACGAGCGCATATACGAGTGTATACTTCTCAAAGGATGTTCACATCCCAATATGAAATAAGCATAAAGCTTCTCAGTTATTTGTTTATCTTTACGTCCACAGTAAACCTTAGACTGTTTCAATACTGGGAAGTATTAATACGTGAGTAATGAATGTGGTATTAATTTACATCCAATTTAAGTCTTTGGATTCTTTTGATTATATTATTGGTCTATTCTTCTTGAAATAAATTATCTGAGTTCCATATGTCTATCTTACTGATGACTAATTCAAGTATTTTTTAGACGTCCTGCCCATTTAAGTACTAAAGAAAACTAGGAGCTATAGTTTGTTTGTACTTGGATATTTTACTAGGGAATAACATTATTTGATGTACATCGGATTAAATCAGTATTTCACTGGCCGCTGTAATTATCTGGTATTAAATCTTCGAAATGTGGCTTCACACAGCTCGAGTTGAGTAATAATATAACTGCTGCCCTATACCCTGTACTTAGTTCTACCGAAAGTGTTAATTTGACCAGTTCTGTACATTTACCTTATTTTCCTCAGCTATCGGGATATGCCACATCCAATTTGATGACTTCCTTATCTCAGTTTGTTTATCAAAAGTAAATATAAGAAAACCGCACTCAACTTAATTCAAAACCTCAACTAATACACGAATATTTAAGAAACCTAATTTAATTCTTTAAATTTTTTTATTTATACTAGAAAGCTAATTAATATAAATTTTATCCTACTTGTTCATGTTTTAGGTTGCCATAGTAATCGCTTTAGTTACAAATAATTTCGTTCAAGGTACATTTTTTAAGCGACCAAAAAAGAAACAAAATGCATTGGACAATGCTTTAAAGTTTTTTGATGCGCTTGGTACATTTATGCGTTATGCGCCCGATTTCTATGAAGTGATACCAAAAGTTACCGATTCATTTATGCAAGGCCGAAAAAAATTCAAACACATTCGACATAAGTGAGTTAAACTTATTTATAGCAAGCACAATACGTAAAAAAATTAGAAAAGAAATAAAAAAACAAAATCAATTTAATGTAAAAGTTATGTTTAATCTTGGTCCGTTACATTTACTTTTTGAAACGCGAAACAAAAATGACTTATATTTCTGTTTTAATTCTAAATAAAACAAATGTTTCATTTCTAGATATCAACATTTGCTTCATGAAGATGATTTCCACGACAACGATGTTGATTATGATACAGGTGCACACGACGTAGCTGTTCTTGTAGAACATGGTCATAGAAAACGTCCGCATAAAGGTGGCCATAAAAAGCAATCAGTTATTGTCAAAGGTCATGGAAATCATCATTATAATAAACTTTATCATGGTCAAAATAATTTATATGATTTTCATCCATATGATGGGCATAATTATGATACATATGGTAGTCATTATCCTTATAATAAGTATGGTTTAGTTGCTCCAGCATATTATCATGAAACATTTGGTTTCAATCATAATGATGATGATATAGATAATGGACTTGGTCACAATGGACTTGGTCACAATGGATTTGGTCACAATGGATTTGGTGATCATTTGGATTATTATTAAATTATTGTTTCAATTAAATTTTGTGAAATATTGTTGATTATTAAAATGTTGATTTTTTAAAATATTGTTGATTATTTTCTAGTAATCTCTTTTAAAAGTGGTCGCGTTCTTTTAAAAGTACTTCCAAGTTTTGGATAATAAAATTTAGATCCTGATCGGCGTTATCCAATTGTACATGGTTTTGTATCAAATTTTCCATAGATCAGGTGCAAGTTTAGCCATGAAAAATCTCTAAATGTTTTAAATTTCAAATTAGAACAATTGAATATTAAATCTTACTACTTATTATGGAAAAAAACCTACCTTCTGTTTGTAAGCTTTTGACTTTGCATCTTCACCTCGTATATATTCTTGCAATAGAGTTATACAAACTGCTAATTTATAATCGGTATCCTAAAAACAATAAACGATAGAAGATACCTTAGCAATAATGCAGAAGATGTAAAATTAACAGATCAGAAAGGTTAATTAACAATGAACTAGTGAATTTTAGGGTTCCAAAGCTGTCTCCTGACATATGAAAGCCTTTTCATACCCCACTGTGAAATAATTGGTACAAGCCCGAGAAGTTCACGTTCGGTTCGTTGACCAAACTAAGCCTTGTCAATAAGATATAGATTAACAAATTGTGGAATACCTGCAAAAGAGATCAATTAATTTTATGATAATAAATTCTCCTCAAATAATAACCTTGAAGGAATCAATCTCCTTTAAATTTATTTAAAAATCTTAGGATTCTATGGTACAGTCTTTCACGAAGTTATAATGTATCACCAACTATTTTAAAAACTATATCTAGCTAAAAAACTGACAAAGAAGCTAGAGCAGAACGAGTACACTTATTGGCGCGGGGACTTTCTTTGAACATACGAATATTTACGCTAATCAAAAACGACAACAAGTTTGAAGAATCCTAACCAGAGGCGTTAAATAATTTCATTAACAAGATATTCCGAAAGTGCCTCACTTCCGTTGAAAATTTCGAAAAAATAGATTGCATATTTCAGTTTTAAAGTAACCAAATAAGTGTTGACTTGTCATCAGTCGATATTCAATAATAAGTCTATACCGATCCTTGAATTGACGCCATATAAGCAAAGCCCAAAACTTTTCGTAAAAGAAATTAAGAAATTTTATCCTATTGTCGCGGCAATATGTTTCTACGTACGCTACTGGCCTAAAGGGGTTTTAAAAACATGTATTGAGTTCCATAAATATTATATCAATGTCTAACTGTTTAATTAAATCAATGTGTAAAATTCAGTTCGACTCTTAAGAAAATATAGAAAAACTTTGAAAAATTAATTCATAAAAAATAATTTATAATTAAATTGAAAATGTGATATATGCAGTACTTTTGTTTAGTAATACAACTAATTCGGTTTAATATAATAAATGCTCAATTGGGTACAAAAATAGTTTAGTCATTTCATATGAAATCACTTAACACAAAACAAAATTACGTGATGAAATTTTGAACTACTAAAAAGACTCAATTGAACTAAAATGGAAATAAACGATGTATTGGGTGGTAACGTATTTGGTTTGAAACTCAAGTCACTAGAAAATAATGTGAGTAGTGCCTTCCGACGTTGAAACCGATTGTTAAATAATATTAATTTATTGTGAAGCCCGTTACAAAAATAATAAACAAAATATTAAAAAAATTAAATGATTTCAACAGTAGGCAAAGTTGATTTTATTGTAAATCATCGAATATAATTTCGATGAATTTTGAGCAGCTTAAAACGACACCTAATATTTTCACTTGGTGGATTTCATCATTAAGATAGTATGATATTGTTTTTATATAGGTGAAATAGATTTAAAAATATTTGTTGACTTCATGATTAGTCATAAATGCTTAATTTTGATATATCAATTTTGGGTGTGACTTTCCGCAAGCTTTCTTTTTTTTTTGCTAATGAAGGAACGTATCAATTGAATCTTGATCATTAATTTATAGAATTTTAAATGGACTTTTCGAGAATCATCAACAATATTTCGTATAGTACAACTGGGGAACAAAAAATTCCTAGAATTAATGGACACTAAATCTGCAAATAATAAAAGACTTGTTAATTTTTATATAACTATTTATGGTAGATTCCAGAAATAAACAATGGAAAACGGCACAAAAAAACTAAAAACTAAACTAAAAGTTCCCAATTTAAAATATACTGTCCAAATCCTAATTTAGTTCTTTCATTCAAAGGCTCAATTAATAATTGTAATTAAAAACTTATAAATTCGAAAACATACCTTTAATATATAAAGCAAACCATAAAGATTTTCTATAGAATCAATTTCCATTTCTGGTCGTACAATTGTTTATTTAAAAATAAATCGATATGTTAGAATTATTAAGGTATTAGAATCTATGAAAAGGGGTATTTATAAAAATGGTATAATTTTTGTAAAAGCCAACAAAACTTACATTAATTGAGAAGGAGATGATATACTGAACAAGTCAAAATTTTATAAATACTAGAATGACTTGACAAAAATCTACTAGTTTAAGACTATGAAAAGAAGTTCGTTGAATATAAAAGTCGCGTGTCATCCTGTTATGCTTATAAATCGATTTTCTATTCATAAATTACAAACAAATTTAGTTGAAATCACGCGAAACATTTTTAAAAATATTCGTTTACCCTATAATAGGAACGAGAATTTTGTCATAATAGAATGCGGTGTATATAAAAAGTTGTGGCTTCTTTAGATACTTTAAATAGAACAAAACTGTTATTTTCTTGAGGCTTCCACTTGTTCAGGATTTCATAAAATTTTATCCAAAAAAAAAACAACAAAAGGATACTAATTTTGTGTTTTATGCGATGTCTTTAAAAAAAATTTAAACTTGTTACAAAATTAACGGGATTTGACAATAACAAATTGTTTTTCTTCAAAACAAAAGAAAAAGAAGAAACAAACATTTAAATAAATATGATCCGAGATTATTTCCAAAATAAATAAATTTTAGCTGAACTATTTCCTGCAAAAATACCTCCACACTGTCAAGAAAATGGAAATCAAAACCATTGTACTAATAACTATTAACCAGCTTAACAATGAATGAGCTCATACAATCATTTAAATGACTTGAAAATGTAAATGACCTATAGATATCATCATCTATACCACAGAAAGTTGTAGCAGGTTTTAACAAAAATTATAGAAAAGAGAGACAAACCAGCAGCATATATTGACCATGCCATAGATAGACTTTGTCAATAGTAGTGAGTAACATTAGTTATCCCTCGATAAACTAACAGAACTGGCCAAAAAATTGTTTTATAAAAATAATTTCGTGTAGACATTGTGAGAAAGCATTGTGTTTGCAAAAAATTTACCATAAAATCCTTCATGATTTATAACATCAGAACAGATAAAAAGATCCCCTAAAAAACGACTACCGACTACAAACAAATTGTAAAAGCTACATGTAAAGTTTTCTTCAAAAATATTTCCTCAGTACTATAAAATACATTGGAATATCTTCCACCTAATCATTTTCTTCTATGACGCCAATTCTGTCATTCTGTTAGTTATTGGAAATTGTTATTTTGGCACCCAAACGTGGTTCACTGGATGAGTACAAAACCCTTTTATTACTTAGCGTTCAAACTGTGCCTTGTGGCTAAAATTGCAATGAATCAAGTGACTTTGATACTAAATAGTCAAATTCAAATGTGTGTTTTTAATATAGAGTACTAGCGGACCCGGCAAAAGATGTTTTACCCCCCACGGATCCCCATATTAGCCACGACATGGGCTAATTGCCGCGGCTTTTCGGCGGTCAGCGACGTAGTCTAATTGCAGCGGCCAACAACATGGTCTAGTACAAAAAATTACTTTTATATTTGATTGCATTTACTTTTGAATCTTGCGTTACGGTTCTTACATTTTATTGGTTTTCTAGTTTAATTAATAATTAATAATATTCAATAAATTCATCAATATTTTTGTAAAAATATATGTAGCTAATTTCTCCAAAATTATCATATTTTCCCTACTTTGTCGGGAAAATCAATTTTCTCATAACTTTCTATAATACTTAACATGCAATCGTCTTATATGTACGTCTTTTGTAATGTTTGCCTTTTCTTCCTTTATATCATAAAATAAAGTTGATAGACACGCACGAAAACTAATTGTTTGTTATGTACTAGGTTTTTCTTGATTTGATTTTTATAGGTACAAATTTGTTTTACTAAAAGTAATTAATTCATTAAAATTAAGTTTTCATAAATACTCTCATTATACAACATATTAAATACTTTCATTATTGTTATAATATTAATAGTCATAATAGTCAGTGAAATATTCATTTAAATATATAATATTAGAGCGGAAGAAAACAATTCAAGTTACAGTGTTTCTGTCAAATTATTGCGACATAAGACAGAAATCTGCTTTCATACAAAAATAGAACTCTGTAATATCTACTATAAATATCATCTGATATTTATTTACAGTCTTGATTCAGATCGTGATTTAATTATAAATGAAATTTATTTTACACATTAATAAGTTTTACTATTAAATGGTCACTTAATTTGATAAAAATACGCATAAAAAATGGTTGATCAACAGTTTGCGGTATTTAAAACGGCATTATTACATTCGGTATTCATAATATTATCACCGATATTAACATTTTTTATTACGAAATTGGTGTTTTTTCAACGTAAACATGTTACACGATTTTATTATTTAGTTGGAATTCATTCAATTGCGATGTTTCAGGCATTTTAGGCATTGAGACGACAACAAGTAATGTTTGGTCAGCTGTTTTTGCTGTAATAGTTTTGCATATAGCTCTTGGATCTTATATTTACAAAGCATATTCGGGTCCTCCTGAAGTAATTGCAGAGAAGAATGATAAACAGGATTAATATAGATTATCTTTAGTCTATGTTTTATGTCATGAATTTATTAAATCCACAATTCTATAGATACTTTTATGTTTCTTAAACCCACAAATATTTGTACAGAATTTATAATATAAGCGAATGTTCCGTTAAATATTTAGAAAATCTCTTTGAAGGATAAAATGAATAAATACATTTTTATGTAACAAATTACTACTGTTTAATTGATAGGAATAAAAGTATAGATATAATTTAATTAAATCAATTGGAATGTTCCTTTCAGTTAATTCTTAAAAAACACGTTGTACAAAGTTTTACTGATAAATTTATACGAAATTACATAGTAAGAATCACGCATATTAGTAATTAAATAATTTGACTCACCGTTACCGCGTCCCGAGTCCATCTCCAGCAAATCTGTCTTGCCGTGGGGTACGACGGAACAGGAAAGACTATATATTTCTCAAGTTTTCGATTGCACGTTTGTCACTACACGATATTTAAAATACGCTAATGGTATCACTTCGCAAATGAACGACTTATTACAATTTAGGACGTTACGGCTATTTACACAACAAATGAACAAAAAAATATTTTATAGAACCCTACTTAACGGTGGAGTCGTTTTAGAAAAACTTCCGTTCAACACAAGATAGGGCTCGCGATATTTTATAAAACGAAATAAACGTACAAATTATTAGGAACACATTATAGGGGGCGTTTACTTACCCACAACTAATGCAATGCATTTTGCAGACCTAACAAATTGATTGCAATAAATAATGTTCTTGAAAGTTTTCAAAAAATAACTTTTGAACTTTGTTAACTAAACACTACTGAACTAATGTTAGTTTAAATGAAATAGTCCTATGGATATCCAGGTAGATCAAAAGACCTAACATTCTTTGGTAGCGTTCAGGAAAACTTTAGTATACTTAATACGTGTATCTTGATAATTCAGAAAATACGAAAAGCAAACATAATGTGATAACACTAGTAAAAACATGGCGTTTATCAACGAAACGCCAAATATATTTCAGACCCACTAACACATTTCGGTTTGTACAATAATTCCTAATGCAAATACACAATAATATCTGATATAATCTTATTACAATAATAACAGATACTAAAATTTTGTCACAATTTTATTTATTTTTTGTTACTAGCGTTGATCTTTTAACATCCTGAATTTCTGTTGAATTTTCTAAAGGCAATTAGTAGTTAGTTTTTTGCAAGTGTACAGTTGACATTAACGTCAAATTTGCATTATACAGTTATAGTTGTGAATATTTCCCCTGTTGATATCATTTATCATTTTATATCAAATCTTTGTAACTAAAAGTGAATCTAATTCTCCCACAAACTAGTCTTAGCTAGTTTAATGCTCAAGTTAATGTCTGAAATATCAATTTGAAATGTGTTTTTTTTTATTTATATAATTTTTAATAGTTACGTTTAATATCAATTATAATGTCTTTAAAAATGTGTTTTGTTGAGTCGAAAAAAAAAATAAGAATAAATTAACCTATTGGCTTTCTCGAATTATTAAAAAAATATATTTGTTTCCGAAATTTAGTTTGAAAAGAGAATTTAAGGGCAAAAAATAGAAGATAAAAACAAAAATGCTCGCCACCAGGGCCACCACAAAAATGCGCGAACCCTGTATCCTTTGAATGAAAGTCAATAATTGTCAACATTTGCCCATTGCACTGCTAGAATCTGTTATTCCTTTGCGTGTTCTTAAATAGCGAATATATAATTCAAATAATCGCGCGTATTACCGTAACCTGCAAAATGTCCAATCAAAAACCTACATTAGACCAACACAGAACATCAAGCGGGATATAACCCGATTATGTTTTGTTGCCGCGAGATATGTGATTATTATAATCAAGTTAGCCTACAAGACTATTTGGTTTTGGTTTGATATAAAGTTTTCTTTTTTGGGATGAAAAATATATTGTTTTTTATTTTATGTGTTTTTAATTGTTTTTACTCTCCACTATAATTTCACATCACATGATTGAGCAAACTTCGCGCGGGATGAAGAGACTAGTATTGAAGTAAACCTTATAATAAACTCTAAATTAATTTATAATTTGCCTATTTAAAATAATTAGTTATACTATTTAAGTTGCTTAACCGCTAAAAATAGGGATTGAAAAAGAATTATAAGGAAACAAACGATTTTCACATCTGACAAAAGGCATAATTTTATAGCATTTTTATATCGTGTAACATCCATGCGCAAGCAACGACATAAGATTCGTACTTATCACGTTATAAGATTATAACTATAAGGAAAAGACCCTTGCGCAAACCCTATAATGTAAATGCTCACCGTTTTATTGGTTAATTTTGTTTCAATCGAGCTATGTTAATTTATTATGTTTTGGGTTAAACTCCGATCTCTAAGGTCTGCATACGCGCCGGGGGTGCGGTAGATTATTTTACAAATAGTAATGGTCAGAGACAATATCCATTTTTTTATAATAGTGAAGAAGATGATCTTGATACCTAACCCAAACCTACAAATCTTTTGAAGTTCTTTAAGATGGATAAATATACTGTTGGTCAAAAAATTATTATAAATTTAAATACTACTGATATTTATGAAGGTATATTTGTTAACGGAGGACCTGATTACATTGTTTTGGCTGATATATGTGATCGTAATACTGGGAACCAAATTGGTACATTAAGATTCTACAAAATGGAAATTAAATCAATATCGACGTTAGATTATGAAGGAAATGATGATGAGGATCAACTAATAAAGGACACATCAGCTAGTTCAACAACTGGAGCAAATAATAGTTTATTAATAACTTTATGTGAATACGAACGATTAAAAGATTTGACGGAGAGACACGTATATATGGCCACAATGGATAATATGTACCATAAAGCGGTAGATATATTAAACGATTCAGAGACGGTTGGATTGGCTTGTTTAGGTATAATGAAGAGAACATCAAGATTTGACTTGATCATATTAGCACATTGGAATGATTTGTATATATTTGATTTACTTCTATTTAATAAGTCAGAAATTCCAGATGATTTAAGAAATATTTTGGAATCACCCCACATTACGAAAGTTGTGCATGATTCAAGACCTGTGCTTGATATTTTATATCATACTTACAAAATTAAGTTAAAGAATGTATTTGATACGCAGGTGGGTTTTTTAGTTCTTTTTATTTTACACTGATTTACTGTTTGGGTTAATTTGTTTGTAACCCCTTCCATTTTATCGTTTATTTTATAGGCTTCTCTTATTATCCTTGCATATTTAAAAACTTCCGAAATTTTTAAACACCTGTAAACCGATTTTATATTCATAATATATCTCGTTGAACGTTTTTATTTCAAACTTATAAAATCGCTATTAAAGACTCAAAAGAATTACCTGCAATTTTTATCATTTTAATCACATTTACGGTTTTTTTTGTAGTATGCACTTCTTTTTATAGGTTGCAGATATTCTACTAAAGCAAAGAGATAAAGAAGATTTACCACCGCAAGTAGAAAACTTGAGTCAATGTCTCGTTTCACGTCTCAATTTTCCAAAAGATTTACTACAAAGAGCTTTGGTAAGATTTTTTACACGTTTTAGACTGCTAAACGTGACTAATAATTTCGTCATAGAAACTAATTTTGTGAGATTTACTTAATACTCCATACATGTTTCAACATCGAAATCTCTTAAATAATCGCCATTCTATTTAAATATAATTTAATACATTTTAAGTAAAATATATTCTTTCAAAACAGCAAATTCAAGAAAAAGAATGGGCCAAACGACCATTAAGCAACAGCAAGAAAATATATGCTGCACAATTGGTCACGTATTTGATAACATTGAAAAATTTCCTACAAAAATCGTTGCTTAAAGATTTTCATAAAGCCGTACATGAATATTCACGAAGCACCATTAACAAAACACCGATTGAAGCGAATCTCATGTTTCATGCGAGCAAAACGGCAGATCGTTTTGCAAGTATATCGATTAAGTAATAATTTTTAAATGTAGAATTATTTTTATAGAATTTCATTTAAATAAAATTTATTTATAGATTAATTTACTAAGTTGTTTTTCTGCTGTCGTTTTGTTTGGGCTATTATAAAAATTAGAAAACTAATAGTTTCCACGGAGTCTTTAAATCAAATTTATCTAAGATATCAAAAAAATTGAAGCGGATTGCGCCCAGAAAAATGGAAAGAACATTTACATTTTCCACCTTCCTGTTTATTTGACACTACAAAAGCAGCTACTTGTTTTTTTTTATTATCATAAGACACCTCAAATTTAACGAATATATGCTTCCTTCAAAAAACTAAAACAGCACACTTATCAAAGAAATGAGAGGCTTAGAGGAGTTATATCTTAGCTCTTCAATTAGCAAAAACGAAGGATGACGTGGCGAAATAAAGCGTAGGTATCAGCAGTGGCACAAAATGCCATCTGAGTTTAATTTAATTGCATAAAAATACTGCAATATCTATATAAAACGTTGGAGAACAATAATCTTCCCGAACTTTGGAGAACAATAATCTTCCCGATCGCCACACCTACTTTGGTTACAGGAACATCACACAAATATCACAGTTCTGGAGCTACATTTTACAACGCGACTAGAAAAAGTAATCAGTATTATCTCTATTTTGCCACCTAATTTTCTAAAAGAAACACGGTTTTGAAAAGCTTAGGATATAGGGGAAAGTTTCCAAAAAAAAAACATTTCCAGTTACCGGAGATTCCTACTGTACAAAGCCCCAATCGCAACTTAACGTAGGGAAGGCTAGAGAAACAATGTTGCCAATTGAATTACGTCATCATATTCAGGATCCAATGGGAGATAAAAGATTGAGAAAGAAGTCTTAGAAATTCATTTTATTTTAATTAACTACAAATAAATGGTTCAATAATAGTACTGTTAGATCGTGGTAAATATGACTAGCAAACAGGAATTTATTAATGGGGTTCCCAACTTTATAACAAGTTCACAAAATAGAAATCATAAAAAAAATTAGAAAAATAAAATTTATAGAAAGTATTTATAATTAAAAAAATTCTAATACAGCAATTTATTCTTTTATATTTATATTGTTATTTCTATTTTTACATTACTTAATATTAAAAGTATTGAGCTTGACTAATTGTTATATTATTAAATAAACAGCCACTAATCCTCTATTAATGGACACCTCCTTTATGTCGAGACCTCTGTGAAACGGACAGTTTAAAATGCACAAACCATTTATATAAAAAAATATATGTTGAAAAACCTCTCTTCAGTGGGCCCTTTATTGTATGGGCTCTACATCATTTTAGTGTAACAGAATAGACAAAACCAAGAAATGTATCCCCCTTTATGGACAGAAAATACATAGGTAAATACATACTTTAAACAAAATAGTCAATATAAGATTCGATATATCAGCGTACATAATATATTTGACAGGTAAAGTCGGTAAATCTCTCCAGGCGATATTGCGGAAAATAAAAGGACGTTTTTAACACTTGGTGAAAAAGTGAAAAGAATTCGATGTGCAGCAGAACATAACGTTCATGTAGTCAGTTAGCGGAAATATTCTGTGTTGACAAATCACAAGTGGCAATCCCGGTGTCCCCTGAAGCGAGCTACAAAAAAGTGAATAACCTTAAAATATTATTCGTACTCAAATATTCTTCGTATATAAATTTTCATGACTATATATATAGCGGACCCGGCAAACGTTGTTTTGCCCCCCCCCTTCCCTCCGTTTCCCACCGGATCCCCATATATGCCAACGGCGCGAACAGGATTGCTGTCCGCACTACCGTGGTCTGTGGCCGCGGCTTAGCCGCGACCAGCGAAATGACCCAATAGCCAGGGCTACGGCCGCGGCTTTGCCGCGATCAGCGACATGGCCCAATAGACGGGGCTTGCGGCCGCGGCTTTGCCGCGACCAGCGACATGGTCTAGTTGTCACGGCTTTGCCTCGGCCAGCGGTATT
>WYDF02306442.1:0-15248 GCA_009867245.2 Adranes taylori | reverse complement strand
TGGCAGGGTGCACCGGGTGGTAAGCTTTGCCACCACTCGAGCAGGTGAGGTTGACTTTTGGGCTAGCAGTTGAATTTATACTTGCGCTTTCGCCCCTTACACCCCATCTACATAGTACATTACACATATTATGTTTTTGATATTAAACGAAACTGCTTGTTTATTAATTTGTTTAGTTTTGCTCAAATAATATTGAATATCTTTAGTCCTATAGAATTTGATGATTATTTAATTGAGATCAAACCTTAAAATATCACATAAACTTAAATTTCTTTTTACTAATCTGTGCTCAATTCTGTTGTATAAATTAGAAGGGTACTTTATTATTAGGGTTTACAGTATTGAAGAATTGAACACATTCATATAAGTAACTTTAAATTTAATAACTTGTAAATCCTACAGGGTTTCTTTTGTGCCTGAAAAGTTGCAAATTCTTTATTTGAGAGATATTGGTCCAGATTATCCAATAGTCCATGGTCCGGATTATCCAAATATCTCGCTGAATAATATTTTCATATCTACAACATCAAAATGTTTATTACTACGTTAAGTGAAAGTACCGTGGAGTATTATGATATCATCCTCATGGTACCTCCTTGTTTTGTAGCTTATCGTTGTATTTCACTAAAGCAAAGTAACATAATATTATTTTTGTAATTTCAAAAATATATGAAATTATCTCCTGTTCCTGCTACTGGCTGATAGCTACTTGCTGACTGTACTTCTAACTTTTTATAATTGTTTGGCCTCTTTTAGTCCTTCTTGTTTGCTTCTGAAGTTCACGACGTTGTTTCCTTCTACTTTCTTCCTTGCGGTGATGCCGATACCGAGCGTACGATATTCACCATTTTGGATCCATGACCCTTGATTTTTACGATAGCTACTTTAACGGCCCCTGTCGACTTGGTGAGTAGCCTGGATATGTTGCCCGTTGGTGAATTATCTCCCGTTCTGAGGTCTTTCATGCAGACTTCCTGTCCTATCTTCCATTGTTGCATGGTTTTAGGTGGCTGGCGTCGAACTGCACACTTCTCGAGATGCAGATAAGACTTCACGGCCCTTTTTGCTCCTGCAATCGGTTGCTTGCTGAGATAACCGCCTGAAACCTATGTCTATTTTCTTCATCCACATGTCGCCAACACACCTCTCCCATATCCACTTTGTATGCTTCCGCACATATTCCTCTACTTCTACTTCTTTTTTATCCGCTACTTTTATAATGTTTTTTATTTCTTCAAACATTGTTATTTCGTGCAAACTTGATGCTAAACGTAGCTCTCCATCTGTGGCTGCTCTAACTCTGTCCATTGTGCATTTCAACTTTCAGATTTCCATCTCCCAGTTTTTCATTGTTTTGGTAGCTGCGATTATTTTTGCTAAATTGCATGCTAAATTATTCTAGTGATTTTTTAGCGTCTAGTAACCTTCCCTCAGTTGTCGCTTCCCTTACCTCTATTCTCATTCTGCTTTTAAATTCTTGTATTATAGCACTAAAGTTTACACTTTCAATATTATTTATGTTTTTATGAATTATTAAGACCTATTAGGTACATGAATGGAAGATATTGTTGACGTTTTTTTTTATTTTATTTGATACAACTTATTTAATTATTATCATTTGATAAAATGCCTATTTGTTAGACGATTTATTCCTAAAGTTCCTAAAGTTCCTTAATTGTGCTTCTAATTTTATTTATTTACTCTTATAGCTCTGTATTTAATGCTCTGTATTTCACTATAACTTTATTTAGCAGTCTTTCGCAGCCTGAAAGATTAAATTAGATTTTTTTTTGGAAACTTCCTTACTTCCTTACTATGTATCTGAAGATCCGATGTAATTCGTTTAAATACGTCCGTAATACTTTTTAGACGAATTACATTTAAGTTATTTTAATGACTTTCGTTGTTTGCGCGTCTTACTGAATTAATTTTATTTCATTCAATTGATTTTATTTCGCAACTTTCGCACATTAGTGTACTTGAAAGTCCTTTTTTGTTTATTGAATTAATTTCTTGTTTTCATTAATTCTATTCGTTTAACCCGTCAGTTCCTTGGAATTTTATCGAATTAATGACTTATTAAATAGCTTCTCCTAGAACTATTATTTGTGTTACGTAGGTCGTAAATCTCCGTAACAATTTATTAATAAAAAATTTTTTTTTGATAATTTATTTATTTTAGAAACCTTCGTACTTTTGGTACATGAAGGATCTGATGTTATTTGTTTAAAATTCGTCCGTAATAGTTTTAGACGAATTACATTTCCCAAAAGACGGGCACTTTAACATTGACCCATTGTATTGAGAAAACTTTCAGTGTTGTGGCCTCGTACATAATATTATTCGGTAGTTTCTTCCACGAAGCTCCAGGAGTTAATGAAAACTCAAACGACGCATGTCATTTGACAAACACAGTAAGTAAAAGCAACACTAATCTAATACTTCTTCTTCTTCTTCTTGTGCCGCTTCTCATCGAAGATTGGCGATAACTGTAGCAAAGTATTCTCTTTTTGGGCTGTTCTTATTAGGGTTTCTGCATTCATGTGTGCCCAGTCCCTAATATTTTTCATCCAGGACAATTGTCTTCTGCCTGGGCCTCGTTTTCCTTCTATTTTTCCTTTTAATCTAATACTAATATAATCTAATTCTACATCTTGGTAGTTATCTGATGATGGCTATAATAATATAGGCGATACCAGGTGTTAAATAAAATATAAATGAGGTAATACCAGATTATTAATTAATATAACCTAAACCTTTATTACGAATCAAAAAAGAAAGATGAATATATGTTTGTGTTCGCTGATAATTTGATTGCAGATGGTAACCTTATGGGAAAATAAAAAAGACAAGAAAATGCACAATAATTGAGAAAATACACTATAACGACTCAACATAAATATTCTATGTTTCTCCATGTAGAACGACGGGCATCGTTTTCTAGCGTACTTTGAAATAGCTCAAATAGCTGAATTGAGCAAAATAATACACAGGTTCTGCCAGTCTAATGGAGGGTTTATGTTGTTTCTTTTTACTGCAAATGTATTTTTTATGTGTTTGAAATTCACATATTTACCTGCAAGGTGCAACTTTATATTATTATGAAAGCGCAAAGCACATTTTTTTTACTTTTATTCATTTCACAATTTTTCGTTTGCTTGTTATTAAATCTAATAAATATTTATCTTATGCAGGAAAATTTATCTTATGAGTACTGTTGTAAATAAGGTTGAACAAAATAATTAAGCAATTAGATTTAAGAATTTTTACTTCAAAATATACGCGAAATTTAACTTAAGATGGTATTGCTTTTTAAAGAAACATTTGGCTATACTCATAAAATTTTTTGTATGATAAAATTGGTTATATCGCTACTACGATTCGAAACGTGACACTCGGGAAAGAAGCAATATTTAAAGCTAACTTAGTTTAACAGCGAACGCATTTTTAATTAGCCATAACACTTCAAACCGGGCGCACCTTAACTTAGCTAAATTAGACTTATTGCCGACAGAGTGTTGCACTTTGAAGTGTATGGATACTAGACAACCACCAGGAAATCACTCTCATTTATAACTTGCTTAAGTTATCACAAATTTCTTACTCTCGCAGTACTAATAGTAGTATTTAGACATTAAATAACCACCATACGGATCTGAACCAACCTAACGCTTATTATAGAGCCAATTGCTATTACAAAGGTCATGGCGGAGGTATAATTATTCTCATGATCGGAAATTTAGCAGATAAAATTTTTTTTTTGCAATATTTAAAAATATTTGTTTTTATTGTGATATTTGTGCAAGTACTTGGAGTGATTGTTCAATAAATTCAATTATTATGGCGGGTTGACAATCTAGATAAAATAGAGGAGAAACAAAATTTAAATGAAGCGTGACCGGCTCAGTGGGTAGACTGTATGAGCATATCCTAAAAATAAAGATTATAGAACATTACAAAGAACCAGAATATCACAGCAGGTTCAGAGCCAATTGATCTTGTACGAATAATGCTTTTTTTTACAAACAAATAATCAAAAAGAGAATGACACGAGGAATGACATGGGACGTTACGACATGTAGTTTTTATTAATTTATACAAAGCGTAAAACTCTGTGCTCATCAAAAAACAATGAGAAGCACTTGATTACTTTCAAATTCCATCTATATACATTAACGCCCTGAACAGTTTATACAAAAACAATACAAGTGGAGTAAAATTAGGCACGAAAATTTCTGCAGACTTTCGTCTACACTTTTTGAAATCTAAATCAGCAAAGCATTAAATCACTGGCGCAGAAAATGTGAAAAAATGGGATTAAAAATAGATGGAAATTACCTGACTATGTTAGTGTTTGCAGCCAACCAAAGAATATTCGTGGAAGACTACGACGATATTTTTTTCATTCTATGAAGGCCCCTTGAAAAATACGATCAATGGGTTCTAGAAATCAAAATGAAAAAAAAAATACAAATCCATATTAATCGGAGATCCATATATAGACATTGTGTTACGACCTGGTGCAATAAAGCCAATTCAGGAATATAAATATTTAGGCACTACGATTACCAGTAATGGAACTGATGAACATGATATTAGAAAGAAAGTTGTACACAAACGTTACATCTTATTATCTGCAACTTAAAGATTAACAACAAAACAAAAGCAATCGCATCCAAAATCATTCTTAAGAGCAAAATGACATACTGTTCAGAGGTTTGTGTGGTAATCAATAGAGAATGCCAACGACTTTTAGCACCGGAAATGAATTTTTGGAGAATGTCCTGCAGAGTTTCCAAACTTGGCCATGTAACCAAAGTTAATATCAGGCAAAGGATGGAAGTGGACTAGAACATGATATATAGCACAGAATTTATACAAGTTACGTAGTATTGAAACCTAAAGTGGAAGGGCGACAAAAAGTGGCCATGAAGAATTCACGTCTGGTTTATATATAGGAGAAGAAGGAGGGCTCGTCCTAGAATTAACTGAAACTCTAGGGCAAAACAAATTGTGGTGGAAAGAGGATTGGAAGAACTAGACGGAGAGAACCAAAGGAAGATGGAAAATAGGATGCGTTAAATGGCTTTCCAAATTTTTTATATTCATAAGGAATTGTTCTTATTCCCTTACCAAAAGATTATGAATTCTAAACTGTTTGCTTATTTTCTACATTGCAATTTTATAATCAGCAAATAATCCGCAATACATCAAAATATTTATTATCTACTTTTGATGTTACATTATCTTTGTTTTAATTAATTTAATAACAATAAACATTGTTACAGGTAGTTTTTTTTTCTTACAGGTATGGAAGAGAAAATCAAATGAATTATCTTTTAAATGGGGCACTATTGGAATGACAAGCTTAGATCAACCACGACCAAATTTCCATGGACCAATGAAAATTGATGCGATTACAGGGAAACTGCAACCTGAATATCCCAGATGGAAAACAAATTTAAAGGTATACATTTTTTTAAAGATATTTTATCAGTTCTGCAACAAAGTATTTAGAACCTTTTGTTGCTTGATGTAATGTAAGTAGCTATAGCGTCAGGTAGGCCAGATGGTTGGAGATTAGAGTCCGATGAACGAAATATGTTTTGCGTATGCGTGGCGTGGTCATAAACATGCGGCCCCACGCACGTACATTAGTTGCATACTGCCGATTCAAGCGCAACCTCCAATCTCCAACGCCTTATACTAACTCTATTTAAAAAAACAAGTAAAAGGGTCGCTTTAATCTTACAGACAGCTATCATTGTCAACTGCTTTAACTGTATAACATTTATATATGAGTTCAGAAGAAAGAATTTAGGGATTGTGAAGTCCAAGGTAATATTATTTGTGTCGCAATGGATTTAATCAGTATCAATATGTAACTTTTATTGACATAACTTCATTTACAATCAGAAAAATATATATAATACAAAGCAGTATTCTTCTTAATCCTAGCAAAATAATGAAAAACAATAACAAGCATAAAAAAAGAAGAGACAAAAAACCAATAAAGGAAACTTCTTTACCAACTGGTACAGTGTCAGAAGGAAAAACCCCCCACTTTACTTCAATTACACCCGTTTCCTCTTTATTATCCTAGTCGTCCATCACCCCACTCTCCTCATCTCAATGTCCTTTTACTGCCTTTTTGTTTCTTTTCCTTACGTTTTCCTATCCTTTTCTAACTCATCCAGTATTTTATTCATGATTCCCAACCCGTTTTCCTATTTCCCCAAACATAACCTCTAATATTGCTCCTTCCCTTTTCTCATTTTTCCATTCTTGTTACACACATTTTTTACCCAATATTTACCCGACTCCCCTTTAGCTTGCACTTTCTTTCCTCTTCTTTCATCCAACACCTTCACTGCCACACCTGAATTTAGCAATCATCCTCTTCTGATCTACACTTTTACATGACTTCAAGTACTCCGGTATATACCCCTCCACCTTTAATTTTTTATATTTTCTTTTATATCTAAAGTTACTAATCCTCTTCTCCCTCCCCTGTTTTTCACTCCCTCTAACGTCCTCGTCACTTCTCTCTCTAATTCCGACCCTTATTTTATCAGACTAAACCATTCTTCTATCTACCAACCATACGTTTCATACATCTTCTTTCTCTCCACCCCCCCCCCCCATTTGTTCCGCTCTCTTCTATTCTTTTCTTCTTACATTATACACATATACACCCTTTTAACCATCTACTCATCTTCACGTAACCTCACATTTCGTTTGTACTTCACCATCTTTTCAACCCCCTTCATCCAACATGTTCACTCATTTAATTCCTGTAAAACTATTTTCCCAGGAGTCCATCATTCCACTCGTAATAATATTTTCATGTGCGCATACTTCCGCCCCACACATAAATATATTTCTCACACATACATTGAATATCATGATTCACATTTTTATGGAATCACAAAATTTGTCGGTCCATACCTTACTTAACCTCACTCCTGCGGCATCCACCTTTCTCATCAACATTCTCACATGTTCCCTTCCACTTCTGTTCCTACACAAGATATGCCCTCAAATTCGGCACTATTTGACACATTCAATCACCCTACCTCCATTCGCAAATATATCTTTCTTACTATCCCTTCCTCAATTTCTACACCCCACTATCTTGGTCTTTTCGATATTCAAGTGCATTTCCCTCTTCTCCATATACCTACTCCCCTTTCAATCACCTCTTTCATAGGCCACCGACTCCCTATCATGCATACGATATCATCTGCATAACTAAGTGCCCAGATTCTAGTACCACCCAATATCACACCCTCACCTGCTCCTTGCCTGACACCTTTTTCGACCCTAAACTATTCTAGCCTTTGACACCTTGTACAATCTTTTTTTATATTATTCCTTACTGTCTGGAATATCCCTACTTTATCCATCCTAGTCCACAACCATTTTCCCTTAATCTTATTAAGAGGCCTATTTCAGATCAACAAACACCATATATAACTTCCTAACTGCACTTATTTCTCATAGCCGATAACATAATGATAATTAATCATCACTATGTTATCGGCTGGTCCCCTTCCTTTAAAAAAATCAGTTTGTTTCTCTGACAATACTTTGATTAACTACTCTTCAATAGAGCCTACATATTCAATTTATCAATGTTATCCCCCTATAGCTACCAGCCTTCTTCCTATTTCCCCTTTTGTATATTGGTATAAATTCATCTTCTCTTCATTCCTTAGATATTTCTTCTTTTTCCATCTATAGCGTATTTATCTCTTCAGCCGAAGATTTTACCCCTTTCAAGCACAATTCAAACACATTGACACGTTCACTGGCACACCATGCAGCCCTATAGTTCCTCCCTCCTTTATCTTCTGTAATTCCTCGCTTACTTCCTGCTCCGTTATCTCCGTATCCTCGTCCTTCCTCACTTGCCCCTCGCATCACCCACACATATTATTTCTTATCCATCTTCTCTCGAATAAGCTGTTTCTTCATTTTCTCTCCCATTCTTCTATTTCCATACATTCTTCACTCCAATTTTCCTCCTTTATCTATACTTCAAATCCTTCTAACCTTCTCATTCCGATCTCAGCACCTTTATTATCCTCCATATTTCTTGCTTATTTTACACCCAGCATTTTCTACATTCCTCCTTCTACTGTCTCTTTACCTTCACATATTCCACCCATTGTTTCTGTCCATTTCTTATTTGACGTTACAGAACGTTTCCCGCTCTTGATTTAAACCAAATCTGGGTTTTTGTAATAAGTACGCCGTGGCTGTGTAAAGCACTATAGGCCGTGTAAAGCACTATAGACAAACATTGACGCAAATATCTGCGTTATCGGTAAGCAGATTTCTACACTTTCTAATCACCGCCACAATTAGCACGTTGACGCCGAGGAGTAATTGCGTATTGTATTTTATCGGGCGGCGTTTTTCATATCTTGCTATTAATAATAATAGTAACAATAACGTCAATGAAGTTGTTCAATATTACATTGTTAGTTGTATATAATTAAAAAATATAATCTAAGCTAATACAATGTAAGGAGTAAATAAAATTTTGATTCAAATTGTACGGCCAAATTCAGGTGACGAGCGTTGCTAGGCTTGCCCTTCTCTGAACTTCAATTTAATTGTATATCACCATTCGGATATTTCCAAGTACTAATATTGATTAGGAAATAAAAGAGAAGAAAAATAATAAAGGCATATTGACGGAAACTAATAATATATGCAAAAAGGGGAAGAGAAGAATAATTAAAAGAAAAACCTCTGAAAAACAAAATTGAGTGAACTCATTACTGCACTGAGTAAATGTTTTGATAATCATCATTCTTGCCATTGATTATCCGAAACTTAAAGCTTGCAACACACACCTAAAAAGTACAAGTAACAAAGTATATTAATTACAAATGAACACTGATCGAAAAACCTGAAATCTTTAAAAAAAATTCCATATTTTAATGTATACAGGAATACTATACTACAGAGATACTATTTACTATTGATACTATTGTAAGAAAATGATCTTCTGAATATTTCCATTTTGAAAATAGGTAGTGTAAGAAGTTAGCGCAGTGGATAATGTCGTCGTGTTATACTATATTCGACCTGGAAGAAGCCGGTTCGAATCCTTGCCATCGCGTATTTATAATAAAGATACAATAGATTAAATAATCTTAGCAAACCCTAAAACGCCATTTCTCGCAGAATGTCAAGCACCTGAAAAGCTACGACGCGGAAACCTGCATGTATCCAGTATGCACGTTTTTGTGTAGTTTGGACTTTCCAGCCCTTACATTCCTTCTTCTCTACTCATATATAAACGCTATACAATTATGGTAGTTGGAAACGATAGCTATCAACAAGGTCAAAGCGGTCCTTTTATTTTATTCTTTAAATCAAGGTAGGATAACGTCACGTATATAAGGCTAGTCATGCGAGGGAGGAAATTCGTTCATCGGACTCAAATCTGCAAACATATGTCCCACCCGACGCTACTGTACATGTATTGTGTGCCAGATTTGAAACTGTGTGTTTTGCTATACCTCCAAATATTACTATTATGGAATTCACTTGCATTCTAATTTATTCTTTTGCACCACAGTTCAATTGTTTTATACCTTTGCAAAACAAAAATTTCGGGATATATGAATAACCAATTAAATATTTCAGTTTTAGTAGAATAATTCTTATCAAGTACATATTTGGCATATTGAGGAAAAAGATATGTGTTTGGTGTTAGAACAAGCTGACATATACAACGAGCTTACAATGAGCGACGTGGAAGGAAGATAAAAAAAGCGGAATTTCTGTGTGAGAAGAAAGCTTAACAATCTAAGATACCCTGATGACACTTTAATAAATACCACAATCCAATGTCACGCAGGAACAATTATGAGCTCTAATGTTAACTAGTAATTCTACATTTCAATAGCGTTCAGTCTATCTTTCAATGGAACTATAATTTATATGATTATTGTCGCTCACATTTAGCCACACAGCTAGCCACACATTTGCCACACAGCTAGCCACATATTTGGAAATGTACTAATTCTGAGGTGGTGAAGTTTTTGTTTATCTGAGTTTTCATCATAGCGGTAACGGAAATATGTAACAAGAGTATTGGTTTGAAAATATTACTTTTGACCTCATAAATCACTATAAAACTAGTATTGGGAAGAAAGGGTACGTAAATAAGAAAATTTACAAAAGTAAAGCTGGCCAAGGCATTGATATTCACCGCAGCTATCTACGTTTGAAAAACATGCAAAGAGTTATTGCACCATGATAAGACGAAAGTTACGTCCACTTATCTTCTAGATCTTATACTCAGCGGAGGTCCTGATTATATCAAAAAAGACAATATAACTACAAAAGCTCCAGCCTTAAGCCCTTAAGATTTTTTTGGTTCTGGTTACTCAACACAAAAATTATTTAATTGTAAAGCCAGTACAATTGATAGTTTATGAGAAATTTGGTCGCAAATTGGTCCAGAAAAATGTCTAGAAATTTTTCAATCAACCATGGAAACGTCGCTACCTGGCGGTGGTTAAAGCCCATGGTGACCATATTAAGCAGACAAAATGTATTCATCGAGAATTAATTAATATACCTAATTTGATATTTAAACCAGATTAAAAGAATGTTTTAGAAATGTGGGTATATTGTCAAATTGAACAAATTCATTGTTACTACAACTGTTAAGAACAAAATTTTAAAAATTACGAATAGTAGAGCTTCAAAATTTTAATTATATTTTCACAGTGAAAATTTGGGCACTCTCTACCCAGTGAACTAACCACGACTTGCAGAAAAGTATCTTTAATGGAGAACATAGATGATGTACTTGAACTCGACAATCGCTCCTGACTGATTACGACCTACAAGTTAGCTTCATGCTCCAAGTTAACACCTCACTATAATTACAGTTCCCTAGTACTTTCTTTTAATACTAGATTTTTCCCACTGAATGTCAATTTCCGATTCTACTTTCATCTGTTATCAGATTATACTAAGACTTCTTTTCATTTAAGAAAATTCTCGTTTACTGTCTTCTAAATAATTTGAATAATTAATTATTTTTCGAATTATATCTCACGACGCAAAGGTCTTGTTGCTAAACGTACATGCAAAATATTTCAACTGATTACTTTAGATATACATTATTTCTGACTAATTATTTTTACCTGACTACTCAGTAATTTGAATTTAATAATACTGCACAATTCTACCTAGCAAAGATTTATTGATACTTAAAGAAAATGTATCAATAATTAAACTGGCAAGGATTTCAGCTGCTTTTGGTTGTAGAAAATATTTCAGATTAACTTAGCACGGCGAGATCCCGTTTTGGCCATGTTTTTCTGCCCGCCAATAGTGAACTAAAAAATCTTTTCTAGTGTGTGAAAAACTGTTCTAAAAAATATCTAACTTAAATTAAAAATATTTCTTTGTTTCCAAAAGACGAATAAATCCTGTATTCCTTAGTGGTAATTGGATTTGTGAGCTACGCCAGGTAGTAGCAGTCTAATGGTACAATTATTCATTAGTACTACATTATTACGTTGAATTCATCTGAAATGATTTGAAGGTCATCTGTCAACTTGCGTCTTTTTCATACCCTTAGACAAAGAATTTCTAGCGAAATTATATTGAAATGATACAAAGCTTTATTCCTTTTTATAATATAAAATATATTTTAAATCCCGCATGATTTCAAGTAATTTTGTATAAAGGGCCTTTTATTACATTGGTTTTCTCTATCGAATTCTTTCATAAGTAAAATATTATTTCTAATCTACATTTCTAATCTATATTTTTAAGGCGAAGGCTTATTATCTCCGAAGTTACATGAGTGAGAGGAGACTTTTTATATGGGTCAGCGTAGCAATCCCCTGCTCACAATTATAGGTACCTGAACTCCTTGTTTATTTTATAAGATAACCTTTAGTTTAGCTAATTCTGACAAAGTTATTAATCCATTGATTGACGCGGAAAGTTTGAATTTGTATTCCCAAGATAGCCCCACTTCATTTAGAATAAACCAATAGCCAGGACCCTTGCTAAGGTGTACGTACCTTCAGATTTGATCATGCCTTCTTGTGGCTGTATAATTACTGGTAACGTCAATTCTTACCGATAGTCGTTAAGACTTATTAAACTTAATTAAATTGTATTTATCGTTAAAAATGTTTACATGCAATTCAATGACATGCTCCTTCATTCCAATAGGAAAAATTAAATAATCAACGTTCTGCAATTAATAAAATAAATCAACACTTGAACAAAAGTTACTTTATGATTTGTTCAGTTACATCAAAGAAATGTTAAACTAGGTTCTTACAGATTTTGCCGTCGTACACAAACTATTTATTTATTATTTTAGAGTAATTCACAATTATCTTAATTATTTATTTATAGTTATTTTAGCTTTACCTTGATCAACAAACTTCTTACTAATTAAACTCACTTTACTTTATTCATTAAATAATACTCAAGTTAATTTATCTGAATTATTCCCAAAAAGAGTAATGCTAAATACCGCGCTACATTAGGCGAATGCATAATAAAATATTTAATAAATCTATAATCACACTTTAATTAGAAATTAATTTATTTTTTATTTAATTTTATACTAATATTCTTTTATTCCGGATTGTTATTTCGCTACTTAGTTGAGCATTTTGACGTCGGGCTGAAGCCCGAATTTACTATCCTTCTACTAGAACTGGGTATCGTTTTTATACATACTGATCCCCTTCCACTTATCGATATATATATTTTTTGTCATTATTAATAATTAACACATTCTAGAATCTTCGCTATTCCTCTCTTCTGGTAAAATACATTTAGTCAATGTATTTTATTTAAGTCGTCTCAGGTTAATTACCTTTGATTGTAATTGGGGTCTATCAAATCAGATGTGCTTCTGGTACCAATTCCAATAAACACCATACAGCCCATTCATTTATTATCAATCAATTTCCAATTAAATTAATTTGGTCACTTACACACTGACATAGCACACTTCGGCTATCCATTGTTGGGTCCATGGGTAGTGTTAACATATCATACACTCAATATAATGTTACTACACCGCCCCTGACTTCTTTAAACCGCACCTTCTCGGAAACAATCTTGTTCCGTCGGAACTTAATCTATTTCTATACTGTAATTCTGAACTAATTAAGATGCGTTTTAAATGTATTCACGCTATATTTTACTTTTATAAATAGATGTTTGAATGATTCTCTAAATGTTAATTACTACTTGTCGCGTTTTTCACTAACATACAACATGTTTACTGCTAACAACACTTCACAAGGTCTATGCGTCATGAATTTCTTGTATCTTGTGTAAGTTTTCCATGTTCGATCTTTCTAATCTCAAACTTAACAGGAATGTGGACAAATCTCCACGTTATAATATCACTAAGAAAGCTAGTGTGATACAGAAACTCATTGCTGAAGGATTGGTTTAGCTGAACGGCACGTCACCAAATCAATGTTATGACTGGATAAAGAAATGCATTGTCTAGTATAATCGCACGGACCTTACTGAGGTTGGAAGTTGCCTTTAGATATAGGAGCTTAAAGAAACAATACATGACTTTAAAGGTTGCATTATTATGAGCGTTTCGAAAAGCATTTGGACAAAAAATATATAAGTATATAATTTTATTCATGATTTGATATAAAAATGAAGAGTGAAAATTTTAGTTGAAAAATGATAAAATTGAAATACAAAACCTGTACCTTACAAAATTACTAGCATGTTAAAAGTTTTGGACATTTTTGTTTCAATGTGCTATTACTTAGCATAAATTAGCGACAATAAGAATTTTCTCGCATGACGTTGCCTAGACCTAAATTAGAAATATGTTTGTTTTATTTAGATGTACTGCGTATCCATTCCAATTGTGTTCCTCTGCATGCTGGGAGGATTTTTTGTGATGTTGCTATCATTCTGGGCGGAAAATTTTTTAAAAGGTTCAACTCAGGACGAAAAATCAATGTTTCAAACGATCCTCATCCAAATGCCTAGCATAATCTACACGGGCTTAGTTTTTATCATGAATGTACATTATCGTAGACTTGCTACTAGTTTAACTGAATGGGGTAAGTATTTTAACAGTTTTTTTAAGCAAGTGTTTAGGAAATAACCAGCTCAAGCTTATAAACCCTTTTAAGGAGTATTGCTTTGATAATCGAAGCATTATTTGTGCGAAAAATAACATTTTGTCCAATTAGTTTTATTCAACAACATTTCATGTCGTTATATTAGAACTTTATTGTGGCTAATTATTTGTGCTCTCAGTTCTTTACTCATTCCTGAATTTCAAAAGTATTTGTGGACTCCAATAGAATGGATCACAGCTTTTTCCAAGACTCAGGGAGTTTTTGAGAAAAGTTACCTTTTGGTCTAAAGCATCTGATACATTAAGCAGAAGGACATGTACGTAATCGTCATTAGGTATCAAATATGGTATGTATGCTCAGATTGCGAGTATCGAACTCCTAATAACAGATCGTTAATCGAAGATTTGCGCATACATACAGGTGAAAAACTCCATAAACGTTTACAATGCAATTATCGGGATGCATAACAAAGTAATGTAGCAAGGAATACGTTTAACCAACCATTGTGATTATCAGATTCCACATAAATCTTCTTTGATTGCATATAGGAGTAAACACTTTGGTGTGATGCCCTATAAATGTTCACTTTGTGATTATAAAACTGCACTTTTATGCTGCCAATTTAAACTACATTTGACTACTCACACAGATGAGAAGTCTTATAAATGTTCATACTGCGATTATAAAACTGTAACAAAAGTAAATTAAAAACCACTTGACTAATTATACGGGCAAAACCGCACAAATGTTTGTATTGCAACTATCGAGCTGTAGAAAAAAGAAATTTAATGACACATTTGAGTAAACATACGAGCGAGAAGCCTTCATAAATGTTCACATTGTGACATTCAGACTGGATATAAAAGTGCTTTAATAAATCATATAAACAGTAGAAATTCGAGTGAGAAACATTATAAATGTTTACATTAGTAAGAGATAGCGGATTCTGATCAAGCTACTCAAGCCACCTGGAACTGTTCTTAGTACGCTCTAAAACAGTACCCGTTCCGTGGAGCGGTATTTTTTCGGTATTAATAATAAATACTTTATTGCGTTTGTAAATATAATACAATACATAAATACAATAGCAAACTTTAACAATGAGAAATAAAATACTAA